>QFFD01000714.1:0-29907 GCA_003314615.1 Pholiota microspora
GCGCCAAGTTGAAGTCAAGCGCCCGTATCAGCGGTGACTCACCTGGCGCTAGGCGATAATTGAACCAGAAACTCAGACCACTTAAGGGCCCCGAACTTAGACGTGGACTTACGGAAACGCAGACGGACGCAATGCAAACCACTTGCCTTCGTTGAGGAACTCGATGAAGAGAATGACTTACCAGGTTGGTGACGTAGCACTCATTTCTAAATATAGCTGGACGAAGGATGGGAAGACGGGAGGCGGGAGACTGGACAGGAATTGTGAATAGGCTGATATGGTTGGTATCGGAAAAAGATACAATTGGGGCAGAATGTGGGCAGGTGGAGGGCATGTTGGAGCTGTGTGCAGATGACTAGGGGTGAAGGGGGAGCGGGAAGGGAAGAAAGAATGGGCGGGGGGATGCGAATAAGGCGGGCAGGTTTATATACCTCAGGGGGCGGAGTCTGAATATCTACCGCCATTTAAATGACGTCATTGAGGCCCGTCGGGATAGCCTATTTTGAAATGTGCGCTGCCTTCTCTCATTCCAGCTAACGGCAAAAGTTAGACCGCTGATTTAATTTAATTATCATAAATGTCGAATAAACTTAAAATTGGGCGCAAGTTGTGCTACTGCTCCTTGAACTCAGACTGACAGAGGAGAGGGACAAGGAAGAAATATTTTGGTGAGTATGTATACACCCTGTGTGTCCCGTTCTAGAATTTGAGATCAGAAAGTATCTGAACTCGTTTCACAAGGTCTTGACTTATGCTTTGAATTGTCTCGAAAACATTTTCCAAGGCTTCGCTTAGTCTTTGCTGTAGTAAAAATACTTGAAAATAATCCAATGAATTTCTGTCTATCCAGCATACCGCTGGAAGGAAATAGAAGTGCTCAGAGAAGGGAAGCGTCACTTAGATTATAGACAATGGATTAAGCAATTCCTAGTGTCCCTACGGATAGTGAAAATAGATATATGCAACGGGGGTGGGTGGGTACTTTTGAGCATCTAAGCAGCATTCATATGCGGGGCTCTATCCTTCTGTCTTCTCTCTCCTCTAGCCTTGCTCTTCGATGCACGAGCAGCTTTGCGCTTCTCATATCCTGCGGCGTCTTGCTCGTGGTAGGGGTTGAGCGTCCATCCAGGATCGATAGACCGCGTCCAGTCGCGGTGTAGCGCTTGGGTCACCGTGATAACACGATCCTCAGGCATACGCGCAAGCTGGCTCTGGGAGCGCATGCGCGGGCGACGTTGCATGTACCACTCCCACGCGTAACGGACGAGGGCACCGTCGGCGTCGTAGGGAGTGGGGATTTCAGAGTATCCGGGACGCGCGGTGGGGTGGCGGACGTACACGGCGGAACAGGCCAGGAAGGAGACTTCTATATATGCGGGGATGTAGAGCCATGGGGAGGCGTATTGAGGGAGGTAGAAAGGAGTCAGTTTCTTCGCTTTCTTGGTGTCCTTAGTAGAGACCTGTGTGGACTCTTCAGCCTGCGCGGATTTTTCTTCGGCAGTCTTCTCTTCGGTCTCGGTCTCGGAAGCGTCTTCATTCTCGAGAGGTGTTGAGGATAATTCGGACGACCCTTCGGTTGATTCTGAAGTTGACTCGGAGAACTCTTGAATTTCGGCGGATTCTGAAGATTCAGAGGATTCCGTGCCTTCCAGCTCAGATGAAGCATCCTCCTTGGGCTCGGGAACAGAATATTCCTGGTTATTCACGTCGTCATATGGCCCATGAGGTGGCTTGAAAAAGCGCATAGCGCTTGGGTCAACCGTAATCATATCTCCAGGCGCCAGTCGCGTATTCGCTTTCGAATGCTGGAAATAACCCTAGTAAGCCCAGAGCCAGCAATGCAACGTCCAAATTAATACATACCGTCCGACCATTCAGCTTCACGTAGCCGTGAATGATCAACCTCCGAGCCTCATACACACTGTGCGCAAAGCAACAGCGGAATACAAAAACATCCAACCGCCTCTCCACCTCGGCAAACATCAGACTTCCGACAGGCGCCATGCCCTTCCGCTCTATCTCTTCCTCCTGATCTTTTTCCTTCTGTTTGGCGCGTAGTTTCCGGCGCGCAAACTCCTCCAACTCGACCTTGTCGTCACCGGAGAAGACCTCTCGGCGCGGACGCACATCTGGGATGGTTTGTGGCAGATACCAGCGCTTGAACACCTTTTCGGGGATGAAGTCTCCATGGTACGCGCGGACGGCAGCCTTAGATTTCCAACGTTGTTGGAACACGGTTTGGTCGGTGGTAAGCTTGAAGGTGAGGTCACTGGCTTCAGGACCAACGGTGCGCTTCCAGAGATTGTACAAATTCTTCGGCGACCAGCTCTGTTCAATTCAGGCCAAGAATGACCATGAATACAATAAAATTACGACGCCGCCAGTTATCAACATGATGGTATACATGAGTCGCGAGTTTGACGCACCATACACGGAAGAGACCTCCGCAGATTGAGGACATTTTTGTTCCGCATTGTGCCTCAGGTAGTCCGTAGTTTCTACCAGCACACTTAGAGAGAGAAATGCGTAGGACGAGTCCTGAAGTGAGGGCGGCAAAGGATGTGTGCTCACTGTCTACAACGACGGAGTTGGCAATGAACGGGAAGGAAATTTTCGAAGTCCGCTCCGTACACTCTCAGGCCCAAATCGACCTGCGTACTTACACTCTTCCAAACTCTTCCTCACCGATTTTTCACCTTGCAGGATGCATACTGTCAATTCTGAGAAACAGGGTATATTAATAACACATTCAAAATATTGTAACATAAATGTAGCTGCTCTAAGCGAAAAAGTCGCAATCGAAAAGCCGCATAGGACAAACCAAAAAATACAAACCAACTACTAGCATTAAATATCGAAAGCATTGTCCAAACACAGATAGCGAACGTACAAACTCGCAACTCATACCTTTCGTGTCGAAACATCAACAACACCTTCGCCGTATTTTCCTGCGCGTTCCTTGCCCACCTGATGATCATGACGCTCCTTAACACGGCGCACCAGCCAGAGCGAGTAGAAACCAGCAAAAATAAGGAAGATGGCAGTCGATGCCCCAGTTACGATCAACGTTGCTTTACTCGTCGTAGAGAATTGGCCGTGTTGGGCTCCGTAGATGTTAGCAAGCGTTGAAAGTAAACCTGCTAAGGAGTTCATGAGACCGGGACTACAAAAAGGGAATGTTAATAATTGGTGAAGAAGAGAGAAACAAGACCGACAGGAAGATTTTGTTTAGACCCCATAGATAATTCTTCCTCCATCGCCACCACAGCCATATCATGCCACCAGCTCCTATACCACAACAAATCCAAGCGACGATGAACCTATTCACGAAGGAGGGAAAAAAAGATGAGTCGTGATTCAGCGTTCGCGTCTAAAATGAGTATCATTCTGGAAGATTAAACCTACAAAGGAAGTTTGGTCACACTATGAATCACTTTCTGTCCAACCGCTCCAACCTCATCGGGTGGTAAATTCGCCAAGCTCGTGAAAGTACCAGGGAACAAAATAAACCCAGCTAGCAATATCCAGTTGAAAAATCCGACCAAAATGTTATGCAACAGCGGGATGTCGTCCAAAGCAAGCATCATATTGACGTATTGCGTATCCATCTGACCTGGCTGGCCATGCATATGAGGTCGCGTGGGCATCGATGCTACGGCCGCGCTGGCCTTCGCTGCTGCTTGCTTCCTGTCCTCCATTTGAGAACTCGGAGTCGATGGTTTTGGTTGGGGCTTTGGTTGAACCTGCGGGCGAACAGTCTCCGTAACATGGAGGCGGCCGTTAGATGCCTGGCTTTGGGAAGGCCTTGAATTGACACTAGTTGAGAAGGCGCTTGGGCCGGCGCCAGTAGGTCTTGTGGGCTGGCTAGTCTGGTTTTGGGGAGCTGCTGAAGTGCCAGTCGGGCGGCTTGTAGAGGAAACAGGCGTAGAAGATGGTTTCGCTGCTCCATTTCCTTGCATCGGGATATCCAAACGGGTCGTTGCATGTTGCGCGTATATCGAAGTTGGCTTAGCAGCTGATGATGTACTAGTAGCGGCTATGGGTTTGGGTTGAACGGGTCCATTGGAATCGAAACGAGAAGAATTTTGCAAAATAGGATGAGGTCGATTGGTAGCGGTAAACGACGTAGAAATGTTTGGCTTCGGAGTAGAGAGGGTCGGCTGCTCTCCGTATGACTTTGCCGGGACAGATGCTTGGTTAAAATCAGCGCGTTGGTCAGTGGTGGGTCTGGACATAGGCAGCGCCTGCTGACTTCCCAAGTTCGAGGTATTTTTTTGATCATTTTGAGTCCTGTGTGGTATATTTGCTGCTTGCTCATGGGGTATATTTGACTGAGCTTGTGGACGCGAGGTAGCCGCCGGAGAAGGACCTGACGTCGCTGTCGGTCGTGTGTGATGGTGATGATGGTGAATTCGGAGAGGAGCTGTTTGTGAGATATTGTCACCTACGGTGGGTTCACCGTTGTCGTTTTCAATCCGATAACTCGGCCGATTATTTACTTCAGGCATATCTTCGCCAGGCGGCCTTGGTCGAGCCGAAGGCATTGGAAGCGGAGATGCAGATGCAGATGCTGCATGTGTTCCTGACGACGGCGCAGCCAGCCATGACGAGTCGTAGAGATCTCTTGGCTCATGTTGCGACGACTGCCTGTCGTGAACATTGGCATTTTGAGGATCAGTCTGGTCCTCGGAGTTCAGAACGTATCCCGACTCTCGCTCGTATGGAGAAGGAAGAGAAGTCTCGGGTTCAGGCATGGTAGGTGCCTGCGCTGCCTGCCAAAGAGATTCGTAGCGCCTCTCAAAAGACTGCGGCTCGGGCATTGGAGGCGGAGGTCCGCTCGCTACATTATCTTCTGCAGAATAGTAGGAGCTCGGCTCTGTCTGGAATGACGAGCCGCTCTGCCTTTTGAAATCGGGTGATGGCATTGGAGGGGCTGAGGGCGACAACCATTGCGCATTCTGCTCTCTTGATAGCGGTTCGATCCTGTAATCAGTGCCAGCGAGGAGTTTACGCCCATCGACCTCTGGCGCATGCGAGCTGGGTTGAAGTGAAGAGGGTTTTCGATCCGTTTTGGGAGGCGGTAATGTTGCATTTGTGACGACTCCCCTCCGTGAATGTTGTTCTGCAGAGGTCACTGGTGTAGTTTGGGAACGATGGGGAATGTGTTCTTTGGGTACTATGGGAGTACGCGCAACTGTACCCCTCGCCGTTCGTGGTGCACTTCCAAACGCTGCGGGTCCTGTAGCTTTCGAAAGAGACCCTCTGTCGTTCTTCCCAGCCGAAGTTGTGCTTGGTACCGCATCGGGACGCCCGTTACTAGCACCTCTATTCAACCCCAGCAAAAGCGTTAGGACAATTTTTGCGAAAATAATGGCACCAACTGACCTCAGATCTGCCATGGTGAAAGTAAACGGAAACAAGTCGCCAATGGCACCCGGACCAAGGCTTTCATCATATCATCCGAGGTCCATGGCGAATCTTCTCCGTCCTGCTGTCATCCGGCTCTCACGCGAATACATGCGCTCGGCCTCGTGTCTGGTATACTCGTCCACCGGAGGTGGACAGCCTTAAATGCAGCGTATCCCGGAGCGGCAACGACGGCACCAAGCATTGAAGATGGGCCACAAGTTTAAAATGATAAGAGTATTCGAGGAGGATCTCTTGCTGGCAGTGATGATGTGATCTTATTGTAGCCTGTTAGTACATTATGAACTTGGATAACTTCATATACGCACTTTCGTTAATTGGTCGGGTGGGGTTCGCTAAGTGGTTATGATGAAGGCGATTACTTGCGTCGGACAACTTGTGGAGCGAAATTTGGCAAGGCGCGCTCCATTTGAGAATTCAACGAAATCGGCGCTTCAAAGCTTCAGCTTGGGACCTCAGACCTCGGGATGCAATCGCGAAGTGGTTTATATAATGCGAAATGAATGCGAAGATGGTAGTTATAATACATGCACACTGGCATGTCGTCTATGATCTGGTACTACACAAAATTATCGTAATAATAACAGTACAACCGTCCGAGCGGGGTGAGAGTATAAAAGATACACGTGCACATTCTCCGACTAGAGAAAGGAGACTGAAATTTGGGTAAGTTCAAAGACGAACATACTGCCAAACGTTGATCTCTAGGGTTGAGAGTGGGAAGAGAAGGTAGTAACGAAATACCGGCCTCCCAGCGTCGTCGAGTATAGAATACCAATTGACATTCCACTCAATGCTCAAAGCCCTATCGCGTCGATCTCTCTCGACTCCATACATAATAGCGTGAAAATTCCTGTCATAGATAACCACATTCCGCATCAGACTCTCTGTCAGGATTTGAATCGTACGTCCGACCCCGCTGGACTGCTTGTGGCGAGAAGCTCACTGGTGGAAGCGAGATCGGTGACATTGGCGGCGGTGAACCAGATGGCGGGGCATCGTAGCTATAATCGTTCGCTGTGGTTGTTATTGCCCTGGTGTCGGTTCGCACCATACTGGCCGACGTATCGACGTCAGTAGCATTCCGGCCCAGACCAATTTGCACTATTATAAGAGTCGGCACAATCCCCTGAGCATGGCATCAACAAAAGGCACAAGAAACCTGGGATATTTGAAGCTTACCACAACTTGAGCAAGACCTGCATCAAGAATAAGCTGAAAAGGATGTCCCGTATGAGAAGGAGCCATGTCAGGTGAGGTTGTGTACGTACATCTGGAAAGACCACGTCGAGGACAACATATATCGAGTAGATAACACCAGATTCCACTCTGTTGGATTTGGTGTGAGCATTGTCTGAACTGTCTCTCATTCTCAGAGGCCAAGCCCACTTACATGATGCCAATCATGGTGTTGTATTTCGATGATAATCCCGGTCCAAGGATAGAGCGTGCCTTCCGTGCTATCCACCAGATGCGGCCCGCTGTTAGAGTATCATTAAGTACGGAATGAACATAGACGTGAGAACAGCGTACCCATTAATACGGTCACCAGCAGATTGAGCGTCACTGTCGTGAAGAGAAACGCTACCAGTAGTTTCCGGAAGCGATATTCCTCTTTGGACACTGCTATAAAGGCATAACCGCAGACTAGAATATTGCGTATATGTCAGACCATGGTATGAGTGACGATGAGCGGTTTAATTACCTGATCCACAAATAAGTAAGAAGCAAGGAAGGATGATCACGCGCTTGCTTCTATTCCAAACTGCATGGCATCGGTAAATCTGTGCCGTTGGACGTAGCGGTTAGGGAGGTTAAGGTGTCAGCGGAGTCAACGTACCACTAAACTGTCGGCAATTACACTGAAATGACACATGAGCACCACCCTTTGCCCGTAGATATTGTCGCAAACTCACTTGCTCGTAATGTAGATCAGGAACTTGAAATGAAGGTCGGGATCCGGTATTGTGTCGTTCTTCACCACGAACCAGAACAGGAAGCTTAGCTCCAGCACCACGTCTACGGTGGCTAAAGAGAACATGATCATGGCACAGGCTAGCAGGACGCGCTGAGTTGTCCTTTTGTTTTTGAGGAGTACTCGTATGCAAATAGCGAATAATGTGGAGTAGATTCCTAAAGAACACCGTGAGCTGCCGTATTTTGACTTCGGTTTGGGTGCCAAGATGTACCGTAAAGAAAAACTTCGAACTAAAGAACATTAGTGATTAGCACTGATTTGAGGCTGTAGTAAGCAGAAGATAAATACCAGAACCGCTGCACTGTACTTGTCCAACGAATAATATCCATCCGGGAGAGCGGTCGCTGGACTATCTGAATCTGAGTCGCTATCCGGAACTTGGATGGCTGAAATGCCCAGTCGGCTGCCATGATTGCTACTTGAAGTCCAGGAGTGCGTTGGAAAACTAAACATGGCAGAATCGTTGGGCCTATGCCCTTAGCAAGAAAGCACGAATTAGATGTGGGTGTCGCGCTGGAGGAGAGGAGAAAAGAGAGGGCGTTATCGTCCCGACGTGAAGGTAGGGGGAAGGAGTGAGAGAATAGCCCGACTACGTGCGTAAACTCCCATCCCCATACACCGGGTTCTACTTATAAACCATGATACATTTGTGAGAGGAGCTGGGAGTTTGGAGGGAGTTGGCTGTTTGACAAACGGCAAGACGTGATGGGAATTCGGCTCTTTTAGATGGGATCTGTGAGTACATGTTTGCAGTTTTGGCAACACCAGCCAAGCCCGACAAGCGCTTCGCCAAGTACCATGCGTCGCAGAACTTACACTCAGTTTTGCTCCCATACCTTCAATCCCACGAGCAGAAATTCAACATGCTCAGTCCAGTCGTAGCCAGTTACGATTCTACCTTCTTACCCATTTTTTACCTTCGTATGATCTGCTGGAAATTGAGCCACTCGTGCGCTCAAAAAACAGATATTTCTCAAACAAAGACTTCGTAGAAAAGCCGAAGGATAATAGCCAGTAAAGCAGTAGGCTCATTACAACTCTGAATCCTGCGTGTTTTTTTTTTCGCCTTTGCCGCGCTCAGCATCGAAGATAAGCAGAAGTGATACTACTGATAGACATACAACCGTGCTTGGGATCCACTGTGAACTCGGGAGAATCCGAATGTCATGCTCTGGTATTTGGTCTCCAATTGTAGTACTACATCTATGGCATGGAAGATGAATATTATCGTGTACTTACTTGTACTCGGAATCAATACTAATCCTATCTCCGCCAACAACACCTTCCCTCATTCCCGCAAGAGAACTTGGCGCTCCATGTTGGGTACGAGAGAATACAGGCTCTGGCGTTCGCATTTCTGGGCGAATTACACTTGCACCATTTGCAGTATTGTCTACGCCAAGTGGTTCACATGTGTGTGAACTGCGCAGAATAATGGCCGTTGCTGTGATACTCTGCATAATGGGAGTCAGCCCACGAAGGTTAATTAATGAGAACGCAGGCGCTCACCGCTATTTGTGTCAAGGAAGCGTCTATTACAAGCTAGAATGAAAGTGTCTGTTCATGAGCACTGGAGGTCTAGGGGGTTTTGTTTTTATACTCACAGTATGAAAGACGAGGTACAAAAATATAGAGAGACTGTATAAAGCTCCCGAGTCGAGGCTGGAAATTAAAGCCATAGATATTGAACATCTCGCAAAATGAAGAATGGAGCCGGGTAGTAGACTCACATAAGAGATAGGATATAACCGGTCATCATGGACATGTCCATCCTTACTACACGTCTGACCTTTCGTGACGTCCACCAGATTCTAGTGGCTGAATTATGCGAAGGTGTGAGAGATTAAAAATCGGTAAGATGACCATTGCCTACCGATCAAAAATGTGACCGAAAGGTTCGCAGCTGCAGATGTGATAAAGCTGGCAGCTAGAAGTTTATCTCCCAGTTGGCTAGCGCTTATCGATACGAAGCTGATTACTGAGGACGGTGATCAGACGTAGTGGAGATGAATTAGAGCGCACAGAAATCTACCTGTCCCAATGATGACAAGTGCAATGGGCGCGACTATTATGCGCCTGTCTTCCCAGATAGTATAACAGCGGTGTATCTGAGAATATGAAATTAGGATTGGTAGTTATCAGACTGAGTACACTCACCAGAAGACTGCTAGCAATGGTGCTACTCCAAGTGTCAACTCGACGATGTATGAAATTCTAGATGAACGAAAAAGACGCACTTCGCCACCACATATACTGCAAATTTAACTTCGAGGGTCCTGTTCCAAGTTTCATGGGTGCCGGTCTCGGATGGTGGAGGACTGGCTGTGAAGCCTCGCTTGACAATGAAGCGGAAGAAGAAATATATCGTGACGATGATATCTGCGCTAGCCAGAACAAACAACATCGAGGCGACAAGGGATAACGTTCGCCGCACGACTTTCTGGCGCCAAAGATTATATGTGCAACATCCAAAAAGAACGACATAAATTCCTGCTTCGAAGTTACAATCCATCCTTGAATAGTTATAAAGCGGACATGCCATAGAAGAACACTTGTAGCTACCAAAAATGTTAGAGCAGCAAGGAGGGGATGTAATACGTGAATTGACATACGAGGATCGCGGGCCATTTCGATTTCGATGACCAAGGCTCTTTCAGAAACGGAATTAGCGGGCGGTGAAGCGGTAGAGTCGCTGCTCGACTAAGCAGCTCGAGGGGCCTGCGGGGGATGCCCATCTCGCGCAATTGGGAGAAATTCCAGGCGTCTTGAAGGTGGGGAGGCAAGCATCCAACGGTGCACTTGCCAAGCAATTAACACCACTTTCGAGAGAAAGGTTGCTGCGGGAGAGCCATAAATAGACCGACGTCGATGAAGATGAAGACCATAATGGGGAAAATGTCAGCGAAGTGCCACAGAAAAAGCTATTTCAGTTTCACTGTGAGAGCCAGCTGCTCGAAACAATCAGGGCGCTGTAGGGACCCCATCCAGGCTTACTTTTGTCGGAAAGATATACTCACCGGGAACTGTGAGCCGTTGGGGAAAAGTAGCAGGCAAATAGCTATCGCTGAAGCCGGGTGATTTTAGAGGAATATATAAATCAGCAAGTTCTCTGCAGAGTTACCTGAGGACGATCCGGTGAACTCCGCTGGCATTTATTTGCACTATCCCTATTCGTTCGCTTGACCTTCCGAGAACAACTCAGACTGGATCTGATTTATGAGGTGGGATAAGCTTCAGCGCTTCAGCATTTATTATGACGTTATTCTCGCATTTTATGGTTTTGCATATGGATATCAATGCAAGTCTATGTTGAGTGCCATTGACGAAGGTCAGGTGGGCTTCCAGCATGTATCTTCATGGAGTCGGCATTGATTTTATATAGCCTTGTAGAGGAAATTGTGAGAGCCCATGCAAGAGCGTATGAAAGAAACGCTCACTTTAGAGACCAGGATTGACAGAAGGCCTGCCAAGAGGGCTTGATAACATCAGACTGCACAAACTTTGCGCCATAGATGATTTATCATAGTGAGCAGCGAAAGTGCACGTAATTCGCCATGAGGTCGTATCGAAGTGAACACCCCACAGACAGTAATTTCGCCTCTATAGCATTCGTTTGCGCGCATCGTCCTAGCCGTGCAGCCATCAGGTAGGACTGAACCGAGAAAAAGCTTGCAACGTTCCCTAGACGTATCGCCTCTTGAATGAACAAGTCCTGAACCTGAAGGTCAAGGAGACGACGCGATTACGAGTGACTCACAAGCATGTACAATCATTATGTTTGCAAGACAGCTCGAATGAACACATTACAGGAGGCATGAAGCATTGTGATCATTGACATCCGGTTCATACATGTTCGTTATCATTTCCCCCCGAGGAGGAAGATGAAATTTCGCTTGAGCGTTCATCAGGTGTCTGGCTGCTGAGGATCGCTGTAGCCGCCAAGCTGTAAATCGAGTCCAAGACCGGGGTGCTTGGGTTCGACCTGGCTGCTTCTTCATCACGAGTTTGAGTTGAAGACCTAGCGTTTTGGATGCACGCTCCGAAGGCGCGCTGGGATATGATCATAGCAGGAATAATACCCTGAGCGATAAGGTCAGCGTTGCGTCATTCCAGATGTGCACATCTCCAACTCACAACCATCTGATTGAGTCCCGCGTCAAGAACAACCTAGCAAAGGCCGTAATATGAGGGTTATCAGTGCTATTCAGTGTCGTCAAAGAACAGCACATACGGTCTTGACGACTAAATCTAGTAATAGATACAGAGGATAAATAGCTCCCGAATCAATGCTACATCAAATGGAGTAGTTTGAGATCTGTATGTTTTGATTTGACACGAGAAGTCCTAACGGTTACTCACATTATGGCAAATATAGAATAGTATCTTCTAGGGCTGTCGGGCCCAAGAACGTCACTCGCTCTTCTAGCAGACCAATATATTCGACCAGCTAGACAGAGAAGAGTCAACACACGCGACGGCAGAAATGCTTCCAAAGTCTATGAACACACCAGTGAGTGGAGTCACGCAAACGTTTAGAGCGAATGCCATCCAGAGATGAACAATTGTCAACCCGTGAATTCGTGATGAAGTGTAGATGGCGAATACATAACCAATGACTGGCAGTTGTTAGATGCTGATAATCTCGGGAGCGTCGTTGAATTGAATAGGATAGCGTACCTGAAGAAGAGAAGAGGAATGCCCCCAAAACAATGATTATCAGCCGTTTGCGTCTCCAGACCATGTAACAGCGATATATCTGTTGGACAGTTCATATGACGCAAAGACGTGACTGTTGCTTTACATACAATAACGGACTGGGAGATTAAGCTGGAAAGAATACGAAAAATTAGTTGACAGTGACAAGAGAGATTAAAGGAACGTACTTGTTGGTAATGAACAACAATTCGCCGGGGTTAGGGTGCAGAATCGGGGCCATTCGACCTTTCAGAGCAAATCGAAATAGAAAGACAAACGACAAAACTATGTCAGCAGTCGAAATCGTAAACATGGAGAGTCCAATGATAATAAATATCCATCGTAAAGTTCGTCGATTAATGCATGAAAGATAGACCCCGAAGACTATCAGGCTCGTGTGTAGACCTGGTTGAAATAATAGGGGTTGAGATCGTGTTCTCGAAGAGTAATGGCAGAAGACTTACCATATAGGAAAGCTTTGAACTACCTGTTGGTGAGCTTCTCAGATCCAGCAGATGACTCAGGTAGACTCACCATGTAAGCACCAACATATTCCGACAGCGTTATGTTCGACCACAGAGAAGGATCCAAGCCTAAAATTTGCCTCGGCTCCCCGAAGGTGGAAAGCATGAGTAGGCGAGAATGCAGCACCGAGTCTATGCAAGGAGGCTATGAAGTAGAGGTGGACATGGACATGGGGTAGGAGAGGGTGGCAAGAAAGGAAGAACGCCGTCATCCGTGGCTTTAAAAAGGCAGCCTTCCACCACCAATTGCCAATACAGAGCCTCGCAAGCCTGACAGGTTCGTGGAAATGATCTTATTCGGTCAAGACATAAACTTATCGATGCGTTAGACGCTAAGAATCGGCCTAAAATGAAGATCGCGTGCGACAGAGAAGATGGTTCCGGTGTGGGCAGTGCTGATGTGATTTCATGAAAGGGCGTGAATGGTCAACTCCTAGAGAAGGCGATTACGGCCATGACTTGCATTGATGATGCTAAAGAAGAATGTCAACATACTGTGAACCGATGTTCTTTAGAGGATTGCGTACACGGATGCTTGACAAAGAGTACTTAAACTAAAGTTCGCTAGGGAATTTGGTGCGGAAACATCCGCTGACAAAGTGCTCAACTTGGAACTCATTCAGGGGACCTTGGTCTAAGAGAAGGGAACATAAATTCGAGACTCAGTTTATGTTAGAGTGGAGCTTTGAAATGAAATGACAGAAAGAAAGTTGAAGAGGCTTGCAAAGGATGTCCACTGAGACTCATTGATGCTACACCTAATCAACGAATTGAGAATTGGAGGGTCTGAGGAATTTTACGACTTGTTCTGAATGATTATGTGCAAAATATGTGACATACCTTCACTTGGGAAGTACTGTAGAATTTTAACATGGACAATTTTGGAACCGCAAAGGCCGTACGTTGCTCTGACTTTATCGACTGTAAATGATTACCAGCAAGATGTACTTTTGGAAAACATTGTTTGCCCATGCTTAGTTTAGTGTACGCGTTGTTTGTCCCGTTGGAATTGACAGGAACCTTGTGGCTTCAAGCTTGAACACAAACCGCCGTGAACCCCTGCGCAGAAATCGCATACAAAAGAAACCCGCACTTTCCACTGCCTTCAACGCTCCAGGCAACCTCAAACATCTGCTACCGTTATTTCACCTCTAATGGCCCCACCCAATCAACACGTATCACTTTCTACCTAGAAGTGTCGTCTAACCCTAAGTTTATGTGGGCCACTCTCTTCCAAATTCGATTTGCTGGAGCGTATCGCGATCTCTCGGCTAGGAGGGACAACCGCCGGAGACGTAGGGAACCACAGGAAACGTGATCGTATTGTCGCCACGTTTCGGTGCACGGTCGCGCAGCGAGAGCATTTCATCTCCAGTGATGTACTTGTGGCTCTTTTCTTCATCGGTTCTTCGGAAAGCGTAGGAGTTTGGTGCTCTTTTTACGCGAGTTCTTTCCCCGCACAGGTCCATGTCTGTGTCGCCTCGGGACCCCTTAACTTCAGAAGTGATACACACAGAAAGCTATGTTTACGTCTCTTCACGTTTTTCGCAGAATGTGGATGAGCCTATTCATATGCTTTTACACTTCGATGTCAAAGGGAAGGCGATACCGGAAACACATGGATCATGGCATCGGACACGCGTAAATTGCAAACACTGCGCCAGAGGACCGTCGCGGAACAACTTGGAGAGAGCCCAGTATGGAGGAGTTTACGCACACTCTCAGTGTGGCCGTGCCAGACTTGGCATGTGGGTCCCGCACAGGCCTCGATTGAGACCATATTTGCCCACATTCCCTCATTCAATCGATTATTCTGCACATTCCCCGTGTTTCCCGAGGTCGTGATCGCTTCGGAACATCAGGTCATCATACAGGAAGACGTGGTTCGAGCCTTTGGCTCTTTCCCTGGGCAGTAGCTCAAACCCCGGTGATGTTTTCGCGAGATTCCATTCGCCGTGGACTACAGTGGCTTTTCTGTTTCTTCTTGGAGAGATGGGGTGGCCACTGGAGAAGTCCAGAAGCGTCGGTGAACGCATGAAATCTGCATGGTTGCGTGGGTGATCATTGGGGAACTCTGGAATTGACGCTGCACTTGTTGTACGAGGACGGACACAGAAAGGCGGGAATCTGGCGTCACTAGATATCTGGGCAATTGATGGCGCCTTGGTACGGCATTGGTTTGGTGTTTCATTGGCACATTTCAATCCTTCTTCAGTGGTTCATTTCTCATGGGCTGTTTTCTTCCACAGATTCCCTTCACGCCCCCAACTTCGGTCCTTTTAATACAGGAAGGCCGTCTATGACTGCCTGCTTGCAGTAGTAACCTCTTCCTCACTTCGGCTTGGTGTTCTTGACACGCCACCCTACGGTGGAAATTGGTGTTTAGGTTGGTCAGTACCACCTGGGCCATATTAGCGTTCTCTTTATCTCGTTTCGTCCAATCACAAAGACCCGAATGTTGCTTAACACGGGCGGCTGCAGCCTCATTTCTCTCCATTGGCCGGTTTCTCGTTCAGTCGACATCTCTGGCGTCGTCGATATCCTATGAACCGTGCTGCTGTGCATCGTCCATCCTTTGCCTTGTACACCCGTTATCGGACCGTTTGGAGCTGCACGTTGAATCAGGTACTTATCATTAAAGTTGCGACTCCTTCGGGATGTTTCAACAGAGATTCGTTCTCGAGGTTAATGGTTTGTGTTACCCTGAATCGACTGTGGCTCTGACTCTGGTTGCGGGAATCCCTTGGGGTTGTGTATGTGGTATCGGAAACGTTGTCCCGCTCATCGGGGAGGGTATTGAATGACTCTAGATGACTGTGGCTGGATTTCAGGCTAAATGAACGTACAAGAAAACTGGGCGGGTCGTTCTGTTTTGCTTGCATGAGGCGAGTGATTGGTGAACGCTTCGGCGAGAGATCAACAGCGTCCGTTATCATACCCTTGATGACCTCCCCATCCCAATACATCCCCGTTGCGCATCATCTCGCATGGTGAGCAGGTGGACCGTGGAAGATAGGAGGCCAAGTCCGAAGTGGACAGAACTGTTCCCGCAGTTGTAATGAATACGGGGACGGATCGCGGAGCAAGGATGGGCGAACGTGCAGGTATCATGTCCTTGTGGCTGGCACCATAGCGGGGGAAGCGACGTTCGCTTCGAGAGTGTGATGTGGATTCTTGGGGGTCCAAGATTACGGCTCCTCTGTTTCTTGGAACAGTGGAGTTGGAGTGCTTGATGAGACGCGACAGGGAGGGGAAACCTGATGATCTGTCGAACAAAATTTTTTCCATCTTACATCTTCGTGATGTTTATCGCTTTTGCGGTACACCCTAGGATCAACGTTACAACATTTCAAATCTCAACGTCCAGCTATTTTTATTTTCCAACATTTCGATTTCAACGTTCAATCCTTAATGTTCTTCGAACTTTCAAGTGCGTGCGTTTCGTTCTCTCTCCTGATTCTATTTGGCCTAGTGGAATATTGGACGTACATCCGCAGTGAAGGTATGTCACATATTTGCAAAGAACAAGTCGTAAAATCCGTCAGTCCCTTTTCGGGGACCTGTGCCACTGGCAAACAGAACGGTACCTCTGTCCCTTTCAAGGGCGTCTTCCCAAAGACTATCGCATATTCGCTCCGCGTTACCTCGATGAACATTTCGTAGACCTTGTCGGCCTTCATTTTTGCGCGCACGAGGGACGTTAAGCCACCGAAAATCCCGTCGAGGGTGGTGATTTTGCTGTCCCATGAGACGAATGCAGAGGTAGCTGTACCGTCAGTTCGCGTGCTTTCTGAGGATCCGTAAATATCTGGAATGCCTTGAGTTAGGGCAATGAGGTTTAGGAGGCGGAACGGGTGACTGACTCTGCATCCGCTTTGCGACCGCCATGTTATGCCACCAGGCAAGACCTACGGTTTTGATTACCATCGTATTCATCGTTGAATACGGTGTAATGACTGAAAGTCAAGGGGGCACCAGGTCAGTTCCTAACCTAATCGAACAAGTGATTACGCGTTGTACCATCAAGTTCTTGAACAGTTTGATTTGCGATTTGGAGAATACCAGCGTTGGATATGGATATGTCTACATTGGACATTAATGTCAGCCTTGGAATCGAGGAATGTTTTATGCGTACATCCGATGATCTGCCCTGTCGAGTCCGTCGAATTGTTGATCTGGCAAACAAAGGCACATCAAAACTATGTATAATCGCGGTACCAAAGAGAAGCCTTCTTACTTCAAGAGGCGTATATCAGTATGCGGCAACTGCATCCAAACCCAGTTCTCGTGGGCAGAGAACCAGAAGCCTGGTAACTAACAAGATGATTTTCCAAAAATTTATTGGTTGTATACGCGCCTTTTTGAACAGTGACATTTTTGTAATCTAGGTGGCTCCAGTCAACGGAAAACAGCTGAGGGCTTTTGAAATCTAAAAGCGCTTCCTTCTCTCCACTGTTCGATTCCGTACATTGACGACCCTTATGAAGGTACCTGCATATTTAATTGTTTCATTTGATGACAAGCAAAGTTATTGCTCACCGATTACTTTGAAAGGGGAAGCATTCAGGTATTTTCTGTACATTTTTGGGAAGTCCCCTCGCACATGTACGACTGCGAAGAATGATTGACTGGCAACGATTGATTCGCAATATCGGTTACTGCACAGATTTTACCACTGCCACGGTAGAATATCTACTGCCAGCTTTAGACTAAGTGAGTAGATATTAAACTCAAAAATTAAAATTCACGGCCTGCATCGTCGTTTTAAGATAATCCAGGTAACTCTGCCAATCATTAGCGAGATTTCGGTAATCCGTTCTTCCTGTCGACTGGAGCGCTTGAGTCACAGCGTATATTGCCCAAATGTTTTCGCCGTTATCTAAGGCAGGAACTCAATTAACCCAGTCCCAAGTCGGAGCAAGGGGTGTATCTCATGCATGTGAGAACCTGTTCGTATAAACGGGATCGGCGTCAAAATGAAGTGATAAAGAAACAGAAAAAGCAGGATGCGTACCAAGGCAGAAACCCCCCAAAACCAGGGTAAGTCTGATTGAAGGTACTATATGTAGCCCACTTTTTCTCAAGAATGTTTATCGCAAGAGCGCGGGCCTCCTCGATATCTATACCACCCCCTTTCGCCGCGAGTATCCATCGCACCGCACTCGGTGTTCCCTGGATTACATGGGCAAGAGACATCATGTGCAGAGATTGGTTGCTAGCTGTAGAGAAGGTGTGCAGTCCATTGATGTCTACATCTTCTACTATATATTTACGCTCTCATACGTTATGCGCAACCTCGGCATAAGCTATACGGTCAGAAGGTGTCGAGAGCTAGTTTGATTAGAGAATACGCGAGGCAAAATATTTGACATGAGCAAATGAGTAAGAGGTGGCAGCTGATGCAAGTGCATGTGGGATGGGGGCCGGCGTTCCACTGCTGAGCTCAGGATACAAAGAGTCTTTCCTAAATTTTTGAATAAGAGAACAAAGTACAGGCCGTCACCATACATACGCACTTTACATGTCGCCGTAGCCGTCGGTGCAGATTTGGAGTGGCATAGTAAGGGGTATATATATAGGACAATCATGTATTTATTTATAGATCTATCACTCGGTCCGTATATGTAATGACTTAATACCTGAGCTCATGTCTCTTCCTTCCTGTCTACAGATCAAGTGCGGTTGGGAGGAAGTTGGATCTGCAATCAAATAAAAGAAGTTGACCATTGATCTATTTCTCAAGTCTCATCAAACAATTATATTACATACACTATACTGAGTTTTCCCGCATGCGCCACACGTTTTCTCAGCCTCGGGGGGCGAGTTCAAAGGCAATGAGGGCATCTGGAGTAATCTGAGGCATGCCACCTGAAATTCTAAGGAGTCTATAGAAGCGTTGAAATCCACACCTTGCATCCGTACTTATCTTGCATCGGCCTGTACCTCGGGCGCTTTTAAATCTGTTATGCGAGGGAGTTGAGACATTCTCCCTTTTTATCCTTTGGTGTCAAGATAGGGATAAGTGATTCAAAATACATACGCTTCGCACTCGTCGCTGGCCATAGTGAATGTTTCCCCAAAGTCCAAGAACATAGAAATGAAATACAAGGCCGAGGATTCGGAAGATTCTTTCTACTTTTGACGTTGCGACAACTGGATGAGATCCAGCAGAGAAAATTCTATGACCTCACTGAGTTCATCGCCGCCTGGCCACCTCATTCCACTTGCATCCTTACCAGTCGGATGGGAGAAAATGGCTGCCACTTTGAATAGGTTACTCATACATGTGAAATGTCTTATTTATTGATTATAGACGTACGACTGTCATTGTCAAACAGATGGCGAGTTGAGGGTGTCAAAGGATCGCATGATTTTCTCTTTAACATTACGTTTACCTACATTCTTGCGAACTAGAAAATACGGATAAAACTATTTGGAAACCCCCCTTTCCAACAGGAACCCACCAGGTATGTATGTTGGCTGTAACCAAGGTGAGAAAATCTTATGCAGCGGCCCATATTTCGAATGTATATGTTGAATGATACTAAATCCTAATCTCTCCCAGCAAAACTGACATCATAGGATGAGTAAATAGTTACGGTGAGCGAGAATCAGGCAAAGGAAAGTTGGCAAAGCGGACGGCATATCCGGCGACGCCGACAAGGGGTTTTTCGGTTTTTCATTCTCATCGACTAGACCCAGTTTCCATACAAGTAGTTTGGAAACCCCCGGGTGCCTATTGGAAAGGGGGGTTTCCAAAAAGTTTTATCCAGAAAATACTGACGTACCTCCTCGTACCTCTGATAAAGGCCTTTAGCTCTCAAGCATTTAGTTGTCATTCAACGGCGTTCAGCTCGCCATGCTCCGAGTAAAATGGGCCAAGCCTTCCAAGGTGACTGGCTAGGAGGAGTAATCTTATCTGACCATACGCGACTCGGCTTAAAGTTGTAGTATATACAAATGTTTCTCGCTAACTAAATTTCTCCAAAGCATCCTCGGATGCAGTATTTCTTCAAATGCAAAACAACTCATGACCAGATGTTACACCGTACCAGTCAGCAACTGTTGTTTCAAGACGGAGTGCAAATGCCACAAGGGAACACACCCTTGTTTGCGTATGTATTCACAAACTGGGCGAGAGTGGGTCCAGAACCTAAGTCGAGCCTTCGATCAGGCTGTAGCAATCCATCACAGCTGAATGGAGTTGACCCCAGCATCTGTTTGTAAAGTTTCAGATCGATCATCATTTTTTGGTGGAAAATTGAAAGCGGGGGAGGAGGTGGGGAGAGCTGGGGTTAGACAGAAGATACCCACGTCTAGGAGACATGGGTGCAATGCGAAGCTTCGAAAAATAACTGTCGTAGGGGCTTCGTTCTATGAAATGGAAAGTTGTCTTTTTTGTATACGATGTGACCGCAAAATTCGATCTTATGCCGCAGTCTTACGAATATGTGTATGGCCGATCAAACGTGAAGGGGTGACAGTAAGTAACACAGGCACACTCAAAAATTCACAGCATTCGCAACCGACACAGTCATGTTCCACCACATAATTTAATGAACAACAACAACATATAATTATAGACAACGGCGGTGGGTATATGCAATAATATACTATAGTACAATGACCATGAAAGCCTCACATCAAAAACAAGGTGTATTCCATTCATGGCGAGCAAGCTAGTTCCAGAAGTAACTTGAGAGAAGGCCTATTTTGCAAGCGGAGAACGAGTATAGACCAAGTAGTTGAACGACGAAATTAATCCACGCGTTTTGGGAAGATACCTAGAGGCAGGCGAATGATAGCCATGTCCTCCGATGTCAACAGCTCGCTCAGGCCAACGTAGTATGCAACGAATGCAGTGATAACTCCCACGACACCTCCAGCTTTTGTGGATCTGTAGAGTTGCGTATCAGCGCGTTGTTATAAGTAGACAAGGCAAATCAACGTACGAGACAGAACCTGCCAATTCCCCTCCAGCCAAAAGGGCGAACGTGATGGTCAGGCATGCGAATAGGGTGACGAATCCGACATTCTTCCTCAATGCAGCGACGCTATCCAATGATAATTAGATTAGATTCGCAGGAGTAAAGATAGCAACTCACAGTAGGAAGAAGGTGACCAAAGTCCAGGTCACGAGGAAGATACCGAGGCCGCTCGCGAGTTCGTCCTCATTGCCATCGAAAGCTGCAACGATCCCGCTACCGGGGATCAAGATAGTAGCATATGACATCCAGAAAGCGCCGTATGAGCTGAAAGCTGAGAGGTTCGGTATTAGTCATCGGTTGCAACAGGCGCGCGGGTGCACAGACTAGGCCATCACAGGCCAATAGCTTGCGCCAAGGAGCATATCTAACCGGCTGTCATGAGTGACATACACCGCGATTGTGGGGTATGTGTGGGGCACCGGGGATGCTCATAACCGGGGAGAGGAGTCCACAACAAAGGGGGAAAAGAGAAAATGCTTACCAGTTCCACCAAATACATTGCCTCGAGGGAATTCCCACATACCAGCCAGCAGTTGCGCGAGGCCACCGCAGAAGATAGCCATACCGACGACAACATTGGGATGGTGAATGTTGCGCGTTTGAATGTTATAAAGTGATAACATAAGGGTGGTCGAAGCGAATGAGAATAGTCCACTAGATCGCAGAATCAGTAAGACGCCCTGGGCTGAATTTCTGCTGAAAAGACATACAGCGAGCCTGGGTTGCCTATCCGCGACGGTCTGACGGCCTGCCCATATGATGCTGGGAGCGCGCCATTGTACTGGCCGAGCGCTTCTTGAGGGGTGATTGCGTGAATACTACCCTTCTCGATGTCGTTGTTGTGAGCGGCCATTGTAGGTTCAAGGTTAGAGCTGGGGTGGCAGTTCGGCTGGGACAGGAAGAAATTTAACCACCCGGTGGGTATTTATGTGGTGTGGTGGCCGCTTACAGATTTGGTGAGGATCTCTGAGATATGATCGACAATTGGGGATATCCTGCGGCTACGCTGGGTCCCTGAGATCGCGCAACTCCAAATTGCCTTGGGAGGTCTCGTGGGGTCGCTGAATTGTCACCATCCATTATTCAAGGTTATGTAGCCGGAATTTGACGCCGAACGGGGAACGAATCCCTCCAGAGCCCTCCTATGAATTACTCTCCGAGCCCTGGTAAGTCCCGATGGGAGCGTTCATCTATGCCTTAGTTTCGATTCGAAAATGCAGAAGTGCTTCATTGGAACATCTTCTGAACCATACGCGACGCATTAGCCGATGAAAGACAGGCTCTAATCAGACTCTGAGATGATTAAACGGCTTCAATCAGAGAAGTTTGTACGTAGCCAATTCTAAGTCGGGCGATTTGTCAAATCAAAATTCCCCTCCAACTCTTGATGATTTAAAGCGTCATACTTATATTATCAACGTCGACGTAGATCGACGTTTTCTCATGCATCAAGGCGAAAGGTGGCAAAGCTTCTCTTCGTTTCCCAGGCTTTGTTAATCCCAGTGATCCTCAGAGAAGGGGGATTCTGTCATTTCTCTGGATCAACCCCTACTGCACTGCATGAAATGTTATTCCGGATGCTGCAGATAGATCATAGCTATTTGAATGCAAGTGCCTCCCATCAAATCAATAGATTTGTTTACCCCTTTAGAGCATGTTGTTCCTATTTATAGTCACATCCCCGAGCACCTCCACGATGTTTTCGGCGCTGGCGGCTGCAGTACCTCCATTGCTGTTCCTTTAAACGTATTCAGACTACTTGGCAAATGAATAAAAATTACACAAAGTATGCAGCGGTAAAATTGAATAGTATAGCTAAGACAACTCAACGGGAAAGCTTGTCGGAGTGGCACAACGGAAGTTCTAATTTTAGTCGTCTCAGGTGAAGAATCCAAGCCCGAAGACATCGTGCCTCCGGGCTTGACTGAACCTGAGAATCCGACGTTTCTCAGAGGTTTCTACATGTTGGTATGTTTGCAGATATGTCTAGCGCTAAACTTAAGAATCGTGATAGTTCCCAACTTCCCATCGAAACATTTGCACAAATAGCGCCCATGTCATGAATACAGACCTGGTACGTACAGTAACTAGGAGGATATTCGCATGAACATTGTAGATGTCTATATACCTTATCTTTTCCGTTCAGTTTGTTTGGAGCTTGAGTTTCTGGAAATTGGAGCAACGGAGGAGGCGCCTCCGCACAGTGCCAATTAGAGGTAGAAGAAAATAGATGAACCTTGAGACACCTGCACACAAGGCCTTAACTATCTCTTGTACGTGAGTAAACCTTTCCCGGGCGGTGGATATTGATAGCGCATACCCAGTTCTCTATCTAGTTTTGTACACGGTATCTGGTGGAAACTCTAAGTCAATCAACGCCGAGGCGGGGTCCGTTTACGACTCGAGCGACACCATCGGAATATGTACACACAACCCCAGGATCCCGTCGTACTTTCTATAATGCAAAGCAAAATTCTGGGCTCGAAGTGAGATGAACCCAATACATTCAAGTCGTCTACGGATTGAATTGAATTTCTGGGAGCAGAGCTCGCGTCTCAGGCAATTGCTTCCAGTAAAAAAAAATTGGACGACTATTCGAGCAGTCGTACACCAGTGAATAGGCGCTGGTAGAAAATAATTCCGCTTTTCCATCCTTTGTGGTCTTGGCGCGTACCCAGAATCCCTCAGCTGACCTACCCAATTTCAATGCCAGACGCGGGAGGAAAAGTGAAGGAGCTTGGAACCTCTGGCGGTGTCCTGACTTGTCCTGACTCCTTTTGCTTATCGATCAGCCGCTGATATTTTCTCTTTTAGGTCGTAAGGTAGGACAATTGGACGGTAATAAGGAGATATAAAATCCCCGCAAGCTCTGGCTTCCGGAACCACATACTCTCTCAAATTCACATCCAAATGCAACGTATTTATTGCGCCGTCCATTCCAGAGTCCTATCCAAGTCATAGCCTGTCCCGCCTTATGTTTTTTTGTACTTTCTCAGTCAGCGTTTCCCTGGCTCTCCGTGGGTATACACTGCATAACGCATATTGATCCGGATCATTTACTTTTGATGTGGTGGCTTTGATGCGCGATGTCGGAATCGTCATCGATATATGACCCTGAAGAACCAATCGATTGCAAACCATTTGCTTTCCTTTGCTTCCATATTAACTGAAAGTATCCATTTCGCCTTTTATTCCCCTACCCTCTTCGTTGTCGTTCTTTGTACCGGCCTTGAGTCCGAACGATCACTGGAAGAGGAACTATCGATGCTTTCAACTCAAGGGTATATGATCCTGATCTATCGAGAGGACGACGCTGGCAACGAGCCATCGCCGCTCGGTAAATAAGCAGATATTGCCACTTTCGTTTTTCAACCTATCAGCTAAAGCCATACAAAGCTGGTGCGGGTGGGTATATCAAGGTTACGCGCCGCAATTTCCAAGTTGCTGCCCCCCTCTGTGCGTCGCAGGACGATCACCCCTGCCGTCCCAGCTACACCGCCTGCGATGAGGAATTCGTCCCCACCCTGAGCTGCGTTACCAAATTCCATCCCTCTGATCTGGTCGAGCCCGGTGAACACCTGCCTCACTAGACGTAGACCTTCATTTGGCAATCCCTGGTTAATGTGCTCAAATATCGCTATGGAATCGCCTGTTGGGGTCTGTGTTCCAGTGTTACGGTTCGAGACGTAGATGTAGGGTTTCGGGAATGCTCTTGTGGGCGCTGGGATGAGGACCTCTGCCCCAGCCCAGAGTGCTCCGGGTGCTGGCTCTGACGGTACGATCGAGACGGTGTCAAATATAGTCGATGTTCCGTTTGGTTGAGGAGGAAGCGTTTGTACAGAAAGTGTCGACGCTAACTCGTGCACCGCAAATAGTCGATTATCTATAGAAAATATTCGTGATCGTGTCTTTTTATTAAATCGTAGGATAAAGAGGTGACGAACTGAAAAACGCGATATGCCTCGGCCCACTTCCCTTAGGCTGGGGAAGAGACCCTTGAATGAAGAACGCGCCTGTTGTTTTGTTTTCCTTCAAACGCCAGATAGTGTCGGCCCCCTAACACATATATTCAGTCAATACTCCACACTCGCAACTATTTTACATGGTACGCACGAGATCAGGGACTAGTACTTCATCTCCGTGCTCCAGCGCCATATGCGGATGGGAGACTCCTCCAGCGGGAGGCGGGAAAGTGATGAGTGGAGCAGTAGCTACGAATTTGCTTTCCTGAGCGGTTGTCGGTATGATGCGCCCATTTCCTGTGTCATAGTTCATGACAGCGACTGAGCCTGTTGACAGAGCAGCCGCAAACGCTGGACTTGAACCTTCAGATGCTACTGTGTCAATTGGGCCGACGAGGGAGCCACTAGGCGTTACCGAGAACGACTGAAGAGCTCCAGGACTATTTTCGTTAACAGCACTAAAATTCAGGATAAGTTAATTTCTGTTTTTCGCGGGGAGATTCACAAGACATACTAGAGGAGACTGTGGTTGGTAGGATTTAGTGTAATCCACGAGGGATTGCTGCCAGTAGGTGATTTGCTAAGAAGGGTCAAAGACGAGTTCGCCGCGTTAAATAAGTAGGTAGCGACAAAAACGTCATAGCCTCCCGCTAGAATCTTGAAGGCCACCATGATGAAAGCAGATGGGGTAGAGAATACGAGGGGAATAAAGCACAGGACAAGAAGTAGCCCCTGTTCTTATACCATACGATGAAGAGGATTGACTGCCGAAATGTCCGCTGGAGCCATGTGAGGGTAGTGGTTCTTGCGGTGTGCTAATTCGCTATTTTAGAGGACAGAGTATACAATTTCGTCCACGGCGTGTACATAGCACGCAGGGCCGGAAGAACCACGGGAAGGCAAGCATTGCGGGGGCACGGACATTATGTAGAAGGGAAAGGGGCCGTAGTGTACGAGCAACGGTAGCCAACGGTCCTAAGGGCCGGCATTGGAGCAGTATATCCACTACTCTTCATTATCATTATTTTTAGTCGCCAACAGGCCGAAGAAACAATCGAGGAAGACTTCGATTATGACGACATATTAGCAGCGTCAGTTCAACCTCGGAAACATGGCGTTTCGCGAGATATAGCCGTATAGAAATCTCTGCCAACCAAGCTCAGCACGGTAGCTCTTCATCAAGCATTGTCGGCGTAGGCGGTAAAGAGTTGGAATTTACGAACCATGGATGCACATTAGACCTCATCCCACACACACTCTTCTCCATCTTCTCAAGCAAAGTTCTTATCGCTTCAGTACATGTCTTGTTGTGTTGATCGAAAGAATCAACGCGCAGTCGTTTTATCGTGTGGGCACGCCATTATTTATAACTGCAAGAGTCAGATGCTATTGATGATACGTTAGAAATGCATGCTACCAACCATTGCTTGAAGAACTGGCAACTCAATTTCCACCAAAGTAAAATCTTCAAGTGCTTCACTCACTAAGTCTACTTCCTTCAAGCATCGCTGACTTCACCCTCAACGTCCGAAGCTTCAATGGTCATACCATCAATAACTGTTTCATCATCCATATCGATTTCTTCCTGGCTGTAAGTTCTCGTGGATTCAGCTGAATCCCACGTCCAGAGATTCCACTGAACCTTTTTGAGACTTGGAGGCTTTTCATAGATGGAGCTTTGGCTGACGCCATCTATGTTCAATCCTCTCTTCTTTGCCATCCACCCTTTTTTGAAGGCTAGATAGTCATACATAAGAGCCATGCAGCGGTCGCATTCTCCTGTCCACATATTGTCTTCGCTTTGAGAGGAAAAACCTGACGACATAATGCCATTTCCAACGTCAGGGAGGGTAAGGACAACTTCTTCTAGATTTTTCAGGGAATACAGCGAGCGAGAATAGTGAACCTGTTAAATCAGTGAGTACTAGGAATAAGTAACCATTCCTCTCAATCAAACGCACAGATAATCCTAAACCTCCTTCGTACAAGAACCCTGCAGGGTTTGGAGATGGAAAGCGAATGAGTGTGCATGTATGACAGAGACCGCACCAAGTTCGCAATGATTCTAGCTTGAGTATAACAAGATGCTGGAATGGCCCTACGAGCGATTGGATCAGCATGGGCGAAGGATATCTGACTCCTCGAACGTCGAGTTCTGTGATAAGAGAATCCACGTTGATGAAAGGGACAACTTTTGGATTTTCCATGGGGAATGGAGGCGACGACGTCCCCCAGTCAAGGCGTATCGAATTTAGTCGCTTGAAACCAGAAAGATCCCAGCCTACGTTTCGGTCGTGTTCATCACGACTGTAGACACAGTGCAGATGGCTGAGGAACTCCACTACTCAGTCAAATGATGGAATTGGTTGACGAGACTCATACCGTGTCCAATTTCCCTTCAGAGCAGGAAATATACCTGCGATAGCTTTCACATCATAGACCGACTTGAGATACAGGGTTCGAAACCATGCACGCATAGCAAGCAGCCGGAATTTCCAGCATGTTAGGGTAAAAGACTCGAGAAGCTTCCAATCTGGTTTCGAGTTTTCTCCGGTCGTGTTGGCGCGTTGCGCTTCGTCGGTTTGGAGAATATATTGAATAATGTCCTCTAGAATTTCGGGCGGAATATGTGTCGGCATCTCTTGCGATGTTGTGAATTCAATCAGGAAGGATGGATGAAAGAGCAAAACACAATTTGAATGTCCGACAAGTTACGATAAAGACACAGCAACGCAGTGTTCAATTTGTTGTAAGTAATGCAAAAATGCCCGGAGAGTAACTAGAATTAATTATAAGGCCATGTACATACTGCATGTACCAGAGACAAGCGAATCATAGGCCCTGAATATATTATTATTGAAAATAAAAAAACGTCCAAATCCTAAAATACATGTCATAGAGTACAATTCGTATACAAGTTGCAAACCGAAGCAGCAAAAGTGCCGTAGCAGACCGTTACATACGCTGAGCGCTGAGCGCTAATTCACCATAAAAATATATCAACCACTTCACTCCGAATAAGACATTGCCTCTCTATCCAAACTTGAGAGGCGGTTGTACTCCAAAATCAATCTGTAATGTTCGAAGTGGATTAGATTTACAGATAGAGTAAGTACAGAGCACTCCTTACCTGAAGAAATAGGCTATGAGATCCTCCTTTCTCCAAAATGTCTTGCTCCATTGTCGGCCTGCAATAGCGATTTTACGAGCGAGATGTTCGTGGGCGCCGTCTCCATTTCCATCCCCCCGGAAGAAAAACAGAGTATCGTATAGATCAGAGAGGTCGATCTGGATTGGTACGTAGTGGACCCAAGGAGCGACTCGGTCCGCATACCTATTCGCGGCAGAGTTAGAGATGTATTTAGATGATATTTTGAACGCACTTACCATTCTGGGTATATTGTTGATTTGAATATCAAGGCATTCGACGTGATTAATCTTTTGAATCGGCCTGACCAGCCGTTTCCATCCACCTTTCATTCGTCAGCATATGTTAGAAAGGCAAGAAATCAGAAAACACATACATCCATTACATATTTATAATTCCCCGCCTCAGAAATACTTTGACGCTCTTTGAACGGATATTTATCTTCCAATAAGTCGCACACAGAGGGAGAGCACCCGATTGGTCCGCCTCCGAATGCGATATCCATGACTGCTGGATTGATCCTCGCCTTCCTCAACTCGCGAGGTTCTCCAACCTTCTCGTTGCGTGTTTTGTTTGGGAGAAGAACCTGTATCGTACCCTCTAATTTATTTGCTTGCTCTACCAGGAAATCGCGATGCGAATGCTCCCAGCGCGACGTTGAGCTGTGGAACATTCCCGTGTTGCTTCCGCGCCATAGAAGCCGCTCGTCAACCTTTTCATCCCACTCTGGGTCATTCGAGCGTGGATATATATCCTCGATCCACCCATATGGTACTGGTATGCGAATGTTGTGGTGTATGGTAGTAGAGCAATACGAGAATTCTGGGAAGAACGCGCGCTGAGGAGAGGGTCCCATGTTATGGGAGAGGAATTGACCGTGATGGAAGAAGTGATCCGGGTGATTGCATGGGTCCATTGTGGCGAGGTGATCATATATGAATGTCTTTTTCGACGATCTGGGAGGCGGTTCGTCGAGATTGATTTTCATTTGACGTGCAGGAGACTCTGGCGAGCAGGCAGAGATCCAACCTATAGAATTTATGTTGGGTAACGATCCTCTGTCGATATCTATAAGGATAGCTCATCAGGAATGTAAACTCAAGACGATCAGTCTATACGCACAAGTTCGAGCTTCTGCCGCGTCCAACAATGCACGCTTGATGCCATAGTCTGTCAGCCTATTTGGGCCATCGTGTGGGGACAACGTCATTCGGAATGGCGGTAAGATGTCCTGGACCTGATTCAACATTCTGACTATCTCTCTTGAGCCCGCAATGAGCTGGTCATACCGCCCTTCGTCGAACGCCCAAGCCACGACTTCCACATCGCTCGATTCATTCTTGCCGATTGTATAGGAATCCTTTTTGACCTCAGTCTCCTGCTGAATATTGATCAGGTCTGCAGGTTCAAGTCCCCAGAAAGCTTCTAGGTCGTTGTATATCCTGTCATATTCATCAGGGAGCTGGACGTCGTGTTCCATTGCATATTTCCACCTGAAGAATGTTAGGCGCCGAGAGCCAAGCAGAAAACGCAAGGGCAGTGGACAAACCATATGTCAAATCCTTTCGGGGGCTTTCGCCCATATCGCCTTTGGTATTCAATCACCGCATCGTCCAGCGTTTTGCTTGCGCGTCGTAGTTTCGCCTCCCAATCACGTTCGGCTCGCGAAATGAGCTCGTATATCGGATGCGGCCCGTCTGTGTTGACCTCTAACAAACCATTTGGGCGATATCGATGTTTCCCAAGTATGCGTTCCTGAGTATACGTCGCAGTACGGGCTGAAGTGACGGTCGGCGTTGGAGGCGGTGTGCTATCGTAATAGGCGTCCGAATCTGGGCTCAGTTGCGCGACAAACGTTGCCACTAGCTCGAAAAAGACGAGGGCGATAAGAAAGAGAAACAGGAGGAGTTTCACAGACTTGCGCGACCGTAGGAAGGACATTGCAGAAGAAATTCAAGACGCGACGCCGGCTAGCATTCAAGCGTCTTGAACATGTTCACCGCAGAAAAAGCGAAAGATGCATGATGCATTTATGTTGGCCGAACTTGGAGATTACATAATGACTTTCTTCCTACCGCTTGTCTTGTTTAAATCCTGTCTTCAAGCAATCCTTAGTCTGATCCCTCTAGGGATCGTCGAGAGATTGACTCGATTTTATAAAATATTCCAAAGCAAATAGACTCGT
>QFFD01000718.1:0-21228 GCA_003314615.1 Pholiota microspora
ATTCTTGAGATGAACCAGTCCTATACGAGAAGAACCTAGAAACCTAGGACAAATCAAACCAACCGAAACCAAACCACCAACAGAAAGAGGAAACTCATCCTCTAACAGAGGTTTCGACACTGCAAGAAACTCAGACAACGAAGAAGAACTCAACCTTTTTGAAGAACTATCACCTGCCGAAGTAACCTCTCTCGAATCCATCGAAGCACTTCTACCACCACCACCACCGCCACTGCCACCACCACCACCTGCACCCAGCTTCGCAATGGCAACTCCCGCAGCCGACACAAAAGAACTCCGAATCAATATACCAGAACAATACAACGGAACCCCAGAAAATTTCAGAGAATTTTTAAGAAGCATCACGATCTATCTGGATATTAATGACCATGTCTACAATATCAATAGAAAGAAAATCTCTTTTGTCCTCTCCTACCTTACCAAAGGAACAGCCAAGACCTGGAGAGAAAATTGGTTCACTACAAATACAACAATCCAGAACGGAGTCCCTACCATCAATTACGGAACCTATGGCCAACTCTGCATAGACCTTGAAGAAGAATTCACACCAACCTACTCCGAAGAAGCGGCCCACAAAGCCCTCAAGAACCGTAGGCAAAAAGACAAGCCTATTGATGAACACAACATCAAGTTCAAGAACCTAGTGGCAATGGCGAAACTCAGAAACAAAACCAAGAGTGTCATTACGCTCTACCAAGAATCCCTGAAGCCAAACCTACTGCTACAAGTCCTCCGAAGGGAAAACCCTCCCACAACTATCACGGGATGGTATGATATAGCCACTTGAGTCGAAAAAGACTACCTCCGAACCAGAGCCCTTTTTGATTGACTCAAAGGGAAACAAACCAACAAAAACAACATTTCGAATGCAAACCAGAAGAAATTTTTCAACCCGCGCTACAGCGGATACTGAAACTCCGGAAACCAGAACCGAAGCGACCCCAATGCCATGGACACCTCCGCGGACTATATCTCAATCAATGCCATGTCCCAAACCGAGCAAGAAAGTCTCATGCGCAAAGGAAAATGCTTCCGCTGCAAACAGAGTGGACACCTCACCAGATTCTGCCCCTCACAAAGCGGAAACTCCAGAAACCCCAGAAATAACCAGAACAACCAAAACCCCGGGAACTCTGGAAGTTACCGGAACAACTACCAGAACGAGTACAAACCTTGTCAAAATCAAGAAACCCCCAAGAAGAAACTCACCATCCATGAGGCTGAGATAGCCATCACTGAACTCAAAGAACAAATAGATGAAGAAGCAAGGAACCACTACCTTGGTGACGAAACCAAGACCCTGAAGGATTTTTAAAAAGGAGAACTGCCTCAATGTCAGCCCTTCTCCTTTCTGTAATCACTATTCACTCTGTATTAGTAGCTTGCGAGACCGAGAATAAATCTTTTTCCATTCCCCTCTCTATCGCAAGTGAAAATCAGAATCAAATCGTCAAAACGCAAGCGCTACTGGACACCGGCGCTGGAGAAAAATTTATCGATCAGAACTATGCAAGAACCTTGAAACTGGATACCAAACCACTAGGCAAACCCATCAAAGTCAGGAACATAGACGGAACCCTCAACAAAATCACATGAATGGACCTGACGACATCAAATACCTAAGGATGATCCCAAAGGACTTAATAATCAACGCGGTTGATCTGGACCTACAGAAGGAAATACTGGCAGAAAAGGAACTCAATGGTGGAATTGCAGGAATCATCGAAACACTCAAATATGGAGACCACCAAACCATTCAAGATATGAAAAACTGGGAAATCGAAGAAGTAAACGGTCAAATAGCAGTATTCTTCAAAGGGAAACTGTACATTCCCAAAAACATCAAACTACGATGCAGAATCGTCAAAGACTACTATGACAAACCATCAGCAGGACACCCTGGAGAACAAGCAACCATCAACGCAGTAGCACAATATTACTACTGGCCAAAAATGTGAACGTTTATCAGGAACTACGTCCAGGGATGTGCATATTGCCAGGAGTTCAAAGCCAACCAATCACCCAGCAAACCCACACTAGTACCAATAAAAGGCCCAACTAGTACCTGATGTTCTGCAAACTGCACAATGGACCTGATTACAGACCTACCACCAAGCAATGGAAAGGACTGCATTCTATCCATGGTGGACCACGGACTTACAAAGGGGGTGATACTTATTCCAACAACAAAAACGGCAGACCACCGTGAAATTGCAAGACTCCTCCACGACAACCTTTACAAGCGATTTGGACTTCATGACAGCATGATTTCAGACAGGGACCCCCGATTTACAGCCAGACTATCCCAAGAATACAACAAACTCATCAAAGTACACCCCAAATTCTTGATGGCTTTTCATCCACAGACAGACGGAACCACAGAATGTTTCAACCAGGAAATCGAAGTCTACCTCTCCATCTTCTGCCAGAACAACCCAAACACATAGAGTAACAAACTCTCCACTGCAGAATTTGTTCACAACAACCGAAGGCACTCAGAAAGGAAACACACCCCATTCGAACTCATATTTGGGTACTCACCAAAAGCCCTTCCCACCACTTTCGAACGAACAAATGCTCCCAAAGTAGAAGAAAGGCTCAAAGGACTAGAACAAGACCGACAAGAAGCCCTCACTGCACATGAGTTTGCCAGACAGAAGATGATCAAATGATTAGAACATGCCTATGAACCACTCGAGGAAGGTCAGCAGGTACTCCTGGACACACAAAACCTCAAGGTACTCTACCCAGCAAGGAAATTCAGACCCAGACAAGAAGGACCTTTCACGATCAAAGAAGTACTAGGGAAGGTCACCTACCACCTGAACCTCCCACTAAAATGGAAAAACATGCACAATGTCTTCCACACCAAACTCCTCTCTCCATACACAGAAACCAAAGCCCAAGGACCGAACTTTAAAAGACCTCTCCCAGACATCATTGATAGTGAAGAAGAACACAAAGTAGAAGCAATCGTGAACCACCGGACTACTGGACTGGTATGCTGGAAAGGATATCCCGATTCGGAAAACACGTGGCAGTCTTTGTCATCACTTAAGAACGCTAGAACCATCCTCAACATGTATCATCAAGAACACGCCTTGCCTCGCCTTGTTCTATAACCGGAAATTACTCTTCCTTTCCCAGCTTATCATGCCAAACACCAAGTACACCAATTTAGAACAATTCGCCAATCTCTTCACCACCATCCCCATCAACCTCGAGCAAAGAGGATCCAAACCAATCATATACGCCACAGACCACCCCAGCAACCTAAAATTACCCAACACGACCTCACCCGCAACAGCCATCTTGCTAGAACTGAGCTACCGACACAAGGCCTTCCTATTCAGGCAGAAAGGAAGAGAAGAAGATGCACTCGCATGGGAAAAAGACGCAGACCTTATCGCAGGAGACTCCACCCACTATGACATGTTGTGGGCCACAAATCTTCTGGATTCCCTCTGGAAGATAACGGAAAGGTATAAAAAGGAAGGCCTCTGGCTCCTCTACTAGTCAGAAATGAACCACCACTTGAATCTACTACAACAACATGCCTATCTCCTCCACTAACCCAAACGGTCCCCATGCTCAACAATGCCTTGTGGACGCACTCAACGATGCAGCCACCGCTAATACCCAAGATGCCACATCCACTGAATCTTCCCCAGACACCAACGAATACTATACACCAATCAAACTCACCCCACTTGAATGAGCCAGGGTAGCAGCCATCAGACGTAATCACACCAGTATGTCTACTGGAGGACGTCATCCTCCGCAAACCCCCTCTACCAACATTACAGTGTCCAGCGACGAATCCACCCCAAACTCTCCAGAAATCTTATGAATTGAACTAACCCCATCAGGACGTAACCACATAATCAGATCCACGGGAGAACCTGTCACTCCATGGACCCCCTCCATAGTCTCTACCAGTGAATCTAATACCTCCAGCCATTCCGCGCCCACCGTACCTGTCCCCGACTCCCCAGCAAACCCGCTCCCTTCCCTGGGGGATAGAATCGGAGAACTCCGATACCCTTCGGTACCCAAAGGTGACTTTCCCCTTCCCTTCGAAACCTTTGAACGACACATCCGAACCAAAGAACGAACCAAAGAACTCATCCGCACCATACAAACCAAGCCTAAGAAAATGGCTGACCGCATCAATCTCATAAAGAATAACCTCGTCATGGCTGAACACTTACATGCCAAAGCAGATATCCTAGTCATCTCCACCCGGAACTGGTACATCCATCTCAACACCAAACAGTTCCGTGAGGCCACAGCCAAATTCTTCAACCAGCCCCCACCGCCCGACCATTGTGACAGTATTGCAATCTAGCTCCCCTATTTTCCGGTCGGAGCCCGAGAAAGACCAATTGCAGTTGAAAAGAAGACTGTCTGTTTCAACCCCCTTCCTCCAAAACCACCGGCCCCCTAGTGCTCCACACCTGGACCATCCACTCATCACCCCATGCCAGCTCCCTCTGGGAAAGGAAAGCAAGTCCTCCAGTACCACTGCTACCAATGCAGAGACCCCAGCCATTTCAAAACCTACTGCCCCCACTATCACTGCAGTGTCTGCAGAAAGAACAAACCAGGCCATTTCCTGAGTGACTGCCCAAAATTTCAGAACTACTACCCAGACGAGGACAACCGACGCCCCAACAATGAAGGGGATTACTATGACAACTGCATCCCCGAAGCCAAAGGCAACATGTCTGGGGAACCTTACCACTGAAGCCAGGAGTCTTCAATCTTGCGAAGGGGGTAATGTTACAAATATCTACTCTTTTTCCTTGCTTACTGTTCCATGTACTATTCTTATCCCAGGAGTCATCACCTGACTCCCACATGCTGTGCTCCCTTGTTCCCTTTTTACTATATATACTGCATACCTTGTTCTACTTCAGGATGCAGCCCTTGTTCCTTTCCTTACCTTGTTCCCTTCCTGTACTTATAGTCCCATTCTTGTTCCCCTTTCAGTGTACTCTCTAGTATTTAAGACTCAGCCCTAGCATACCTGTTCTTTAGCTAGTTCTTGAGAATCTAACCTCTTTTACTCTGAACATCACTCAACCTCAACAACTCTGAGTTTACTCATTTGTTGCATGTCTTGAACCTCAAACTAAAGTCCAACTATAGACATCTTCTATAATTGTCCCTTTGTGTTCGTAACACTGAGATTTATTCATATTCTATAATTTTCTGATCAATTAAAACTCTTTAAAGAAGTTAAAGGGACTTAGCTTCACTTTATTCTGCACAATTTCTTAATACCATGAATTTGTACATATCAAATTAGATTCAAGAAGAAATGGTTTAGAGTTTGGAAACCTAGATCCAAATATATGCAACTCTGCTTGCTTTATGATTTAGAAAATAATCTATAGTTTCCAAATGCTGCAGGAAGGTATTTATTGTCTGCAGATGCGATTAGATATAAAACTAAGAATTTTCAGTGTAGAGTGGCTACAGTCAGAAGATGCAGTCTGAAGGAATGTTAATATATTTATATATACACACTTTCATGGCTTGCATAGGTACACCACTTAATCATAAAGTTGATAACATATTTGATGACTAGTGGAGGCACTTAAATTGAGTACTCCTACCATCAACCTGTCATCATCAGATATCGACCAAAAATTAGTCCTTTGATCAATTCTCTACATGCATACAATATATTTTTTGATGCGCGCCAATTGACTGATGTTCTAGTAATAGTTCCCCCACGTACATATATAAGGCTACACATACTGTAGTAGCATCTATCTTGCTTTGCCCACTGACACTCGCCTACTCGATTGAAATTTGGACTCTTCATGTAAATAAACATATAAGTAACATATCTTGGATAAAGAGTTGCAGAAACAGGAGGTCATTTAATGGCCATTACTTCTTACTTATCGGCTGATGGCATTGGAGTAAGTAAAGCTAAATACCTCGGCTGATAGACCTGTCGGGGAAACCTTTATTCGGAGGTAAAAAGGAGGATGCATAGGTTTGGCATAGCCATAAGTAAGCTACCGCATAGTGCGTACGTCGCGCACCTTCGACAAGGCAAATGGCGAAAGGTCCTCGTGAGTCGCAGGTAATGACCAGCCGTGCACCCAGAACAACCATTGAGTTACACATGATTCCATGTTCAATAGGCGCAGATTCTAGTACATTCTTCATTTTAACTGTTTGAATGAACTCGGGTCTGACGCGCGGGACGAAACGCGCGCTTGCTCACTGCGTGCGCACGGACGCGTCATCGAAAATGAAGGCGCGGGCGCGGTCTCCACTCTCCGCTTGCCGATATTGAATTATAGAATGGGCCGAGACTCCGACTGCGAGCCTCTTCACCTCTTCGCCGATCTCGCAATGACATGTCTCGTTCGGGACCCGGTGAAACCAATCCGACGGCACTAGAATTTAGTATATATACCCTCCTGCTTTGAAGGACTATCCTCACTCAAATATCTTTCACGATTAACGACGATAATCTCTGATATCCCTCCTATCCAACAATGAAGTTCACGAGTATCACGACATTTGCTACCCTATTCGTCTCCGCTGCCAGTGCTTTGACACTACCCAGTCTCGAAGCTCGAGATGTGTTCACGCCACCTATTACCGATCCAAAAATCGGCACCGTCTGGAAGGTCGGCGAGCAACGCACTGTAACATGGTATGTGCTCTTCTGTTATGGTGCTCAGACACAGACTGACAGATTGCGGTTCTATAGGGATATTTCTGCCCGCCCCGTCAATATCACTAACGGTATTGGCCAAATCATGCTGCGAAAAGGAGGCCTCACAACTCCAGGTGTGTCTATATATGCTGTCTATCGATCAAAACACTCAATGAGATGTTTGTAGTCGTTCTTGCGGCGGGATTCAATATCCTGGACGCTAATGCAACGGTGACTGTCCCTTGGGTTATCAATGGGACCGACTACCAGCTCGTCTGTGAGTCGTTATCTTGCTCTCCGCGTTGCACGAGAGCGTGTTTAACTGACGTCCATTTCCCCAGTGTTCGGCGATTCTGGAAACTTCTCTCCTAAATTCACAATCACCGGAAGCAAAAGCCTCTTCTAATTACCCCTCGGTTACTTTCTTAGACATCTAACGGACTTCATGACCTTATTGGACCCTACTATCATCGCATTGGTTCTCCACTAAATGCACTGTACTTACACACTCAACGTTTCCTTACATACATCTCTGCGCTAATCTTTGTACAATACCTATCATAGTAATCGTTAACACTCAATAACCACTTGTCGTTCGCACCTTCGGTGCAACACTGAGGTCGTCCTGTGCCAAAGCTTCTTTGAGAATCTCAATAATCTTCTGAACTTCTTCCACCGTATTATAATGGACCAATGAAATTCGGACCACGCCTTCGTCAACATCAATCTTAGGCTCCAATTGGTCCACCAAAGTATACGCGTAGAAATGGCCGTAGCGGATTCCCACCTGGGTGCATGGAGTCAAAAATAGAAGTCACAGAAGCAAAGCAGAATCACTGACCCCTCCTTTTGCGTCAAAGTATTCGACGATGGCTGGGCTCTTCAACGGGTTTTGGCCAACCACAATGAAGCTTACTGTGGGCACGCGCTGCAGATTTACAGTTTCCTCACCCACGATCCGCACCCCACGCTCTCTCTGCGCGGGATCAGTGAGGAAGGAAAGCAGAGGTTTCAGCAGGGTCTGCTCGTGCTGTGCGATGGCATCGAAAGTAGCCTTGAGATCGTTTTGCGGTGTCAGCGAAAGGAGATAAGGGACGACGCCAGTGGTGCCATAGACGGTCTCGTATCCTGGGCCGCCGGGTTGTAGTTTGTACGCAATTTTGTCGACCTTGAGGAAATGGTGCACGATAGAGCTGATAGATTGCTCCAATGCAGTCGATCGGACATACATTCCTGAAATGTGTGGTCCGTATACCTATTGTCCATATTCAGTATTTGATCCGTTGGCGGAAAGGTCAGGAAGATCGACCTTGTAGTATGAAAACACGCAGAAATCCACGTCCCAGTCTTGTACATCGATGAGGCGGTGGGGCGCGTACGCGACGCAATCGACAGAGACCTCGACCTTAGTCGCGCCTTGGGCTCTAGCTTCCTCGCGGATGGCTTTTACGACCTCCTTGACCGGAACTATCGTGCCCAGGATGTTAGAACATGCGGTAATCGCGACGATACGCGTTCGGTCTGAGATAAGGGGAAGAAGTTCTTCGATTTTGAGCTTGACCGAGTATGGGTTTTCCGCGACGGTTGGACTTGGTGTCCATACTTTGACTACGGCACCCTTTCGGGCAGCCAGCTTCTTCCACGGGCCGTTATTCGCTGCAATGCAATATTAGACTTGGTTGCAGGCATTCTTGTTGGGGGCACCTTCATGTTCCCCAGTGATGATGAACTCATCTCCTGGCTGGATATCCTTCTCCAGACCCCTTGATAGATTATCCAAATTCAAGGTCGAGCTCGCGCCGAACACGATCTCGTCGGGCGAACGCGCGTTGAACAGCTTCGTCGCCTCGCGTGGGCCGTCGACGTACACACGCGTCGAGCTCTTCACGCCATATTCATAGTCCGCGCCAAGCTGCACGTTCGTGTTGAGCAGGTAGTCGCTGATGCGGTCAACGACACCTTTAGCGGCCTGCGACCCACCGGCGTTGTCTGCGAAGATGAATCCGGTGCTGAGCACCGGGAAGTGCGATCGGGCTTGCTCGACGTTCAATGTCATTTCTTCTTTGATGAGGCTGATCTCAGTGGTCTAGCGTGGATTCGATTCGATGAGTTCCCGACAGTGAGGGGATATTCGAATCCGACAGTGGGTGGGGATATAAGAGAGTGCTTCGTCTTGTACTTTTGGCGTCACCGGATATGTCCTCCGTAGAATCAAGATAAAAGATGTCGACGATAAGACACCCGTGCTAGTGTGGGCATCATGTGCTTAAAGGAGGCGTCTGTTCATGGCCGCTGCTAAACATGGCGCAATATGTTGAAGTCGAAGCGTACTGGATATGTTAGCTATTACTAGTAGGTCGGAATTTACCCAGCGCCCCTGTCAATGTTTATAAGTAGTCACAAGTATTGCGTCTTCATTTGGCCTCGCGCTTTTCGCGAATGTGTCTGACAACCAATACTACTGCGCAATGTTCTTCTACGTCGTCTTTACCTCTTCCGGAGAGCGTTACATGCTCAGACTGAGGAGCAGGGAAGTAGTGTCATCCAAGCTATCTGTTTGGATGATTGATATACACTGGTAAGATAATGTAGAAGTTTTGGAAGCTGTAAACACCAACAAGACGCACAGTACAACATCCTGCGGTATTGGTATTGACATGCTCAGATGTGGTAGATGACTCTACATAGCTAGCTTGAAAGCTCGAAATACAAAGGTTCCACGTGTCTTCGGTAATGCGTTCTGAAGAGACCATCGCGTCAAAACATAGCAGTGAGAGTCGTGTAGAAATTGAACAAGTTTGCCGAGTTGTCGAGTCTAACAGAAGGCGGTGAACGGGGTCCTTGATAATTCAGGCAACATAGCAGTTTATCACGTGCGCGGAAGTAAATGCCCAATTGAGAAATCTTAAGTCGGACTAGAATGTGCGTCAACATCCAACGTAGCCACTTGACTGGTTACTTGCTATACGCCTCATCCATACATTTGAGGTCTAACCCATTCTTCAACGACTTAAATCACGGTAATCTAAGGCGCCAACATTTCTGTGCCACTACGACGTGATTGGTATCACCTCTTGTCGTCGTCCATTCAAAACCTTATTGGAAATTGTAATCGTGGCTTCTTACACCCCAACTATATATTAGTCGTGCAATGATCGCCAAATTCCATTCCGCCCCGGGACATTCTATGGAGACTACTTTGACTATCAGTCTTCCTCCCCCACAAAGCGTGAGGGCTGTGCGAGGCGAGCCTCTACGGAAGGACAAGGACAGAACCGAGAAGAAGAGGGAGCGCGAAGAAGAGAAAGAACGGGGCAGGGACCGAGAGCGAGAACAAAGAGACTACGATAGAGCGCGAGAACGGGATAGAGATCTGCAGGAAAAGGATCGCTCAAGTAAGGTGTGTATGATAGACGGCTTGACCAACACTTCATGAACTTACACCAACATCAGCATTCCGACAGAAATGTTTCTTACAAGGACAAGTGTGTAACATTTTTGCAACACAATGTTTCCAAAGCGTTGTTTGTTGAACGTTGAAGTCGCATATGTTGACCAATATACCTGCTAGATTTCAACGGATGAGGGAGAAATACGATAAAGTCACCATGGTGCGCCATTTTCTGTCCTCTAACCAAGCATATACTCAAGTTTCCGTTCCTCTCATGTCTGTTACCTTAATTGCACCCAACGTCCGAAAACACCTCACTCGGTCCACTTGTTTCAATTACAGACGCATGAAGCTCATCAACGCGATCTCGAAGCTCTTAATGCAAAGATGAAGAAACTGCAAGCTGAGAACGAGTACGTCGACCGTCTCAGCTTAGTATTTGAAAGATAACATAGCGTCCACCTACAGCCTTCTTCTCGATGCAATGTACCTTGCAGATCCAGCTCTCCACGATCGATTCTTTCCTCCTCCCCTTGGTCCTTTGTCCCCCGCCCTTACTTCCGCGCCTGTTCCTCCATTGATCACCACAAACCAACAACATCTTGCTCCTCCGCCAACATACTTCTCAGAACCGCACACTCCGTCAACTCCATACCCGTCTTCCTCCCACTATGCATCAATGCCACGTCCAGGATCCATGCTGCCACCTCCGCTATCATCTGCTTCGTCTACTTCGGGACCTCCCATGTCAGCTCTTTCGCCGATGTTACCACCCCACCACATGCATTCGCCCTCAATGGCGATGCCGCCGCCCTCTTCGGCCAGCACAAACGGCACTGTGACCGGAACTGGCAATGTAGGCAGGGGTAGCTCTTCTCGGAGGCCATCCAATGCATCTTCTCGGTCAAGAAGACGCAGCGATGCTCGAGGCGGTGCAGGCTCGTCAGCAGGAGTCCCTCTAGCCCCCGAAGATCTTACACCACCAAATGGCGGGAGGACACCTCACCGTGATATTTCTGCATCCATTTCTACCAACGGCATGGACGTGGAAGACCTGCCGCTCAGAAGCCCACGGGTCAACGGAAGCTTCAATTCTGTCGTGCCTACCCACGAAAGGGTTGGTTTATCAGGTAGCGCTACTCCAAGCGCTGTAGCAAACGGCACCAGTCCAAGTCTTGCCTCACGACGCCACCCAGAGGTCAGCTTATGTTTGTGGATGATCTATTCTCAGTCTACGGTTCTGACACACGTCACCTTCTATTGATATTTAGGTCCCTTTTCCAGTCCCATTGCGGGGCGAAGATCTCCCTGAACGTGAGGCTGAGCCCCGCGAACAACCTGCGTCTGTCGACGACGATCCTGCATACAATATGACAGCCTACGCAGCTGTCAATTCGCCAGACGAGCCTGAGGATGAGGACGGGAAGATGCACGTCGATTCATGAACCCTCTACGGAGAGACATCGGCAGTCCATTACCTATATATATATTCACCACCGCTATACTTGCGACGTTGATAACGTGAGGACTGTACTAGACTGAGTACTAGTGTAGGTTGGATGTTGGATAACGCTTGTATTGGTAGCGGGCGTAACGTTATCCTGTCGATATATTTACGTGTGGGCTGGTTTTCCAGTTCATGTTGTATTTTCGTAGTCGCGCGTGAGTCCAAATCTTGTCAGAACCCTGCTTGACGTACGCCTGTAGCACCTGGGGCCTATACTGTACATTGTACACGTTGATGAATCATTGACTTGTTCTGGTGCCGTGACCAGTCGAGGCGGGACTCGGGACTCGGGACTCAGGAGACTGGGGTCGGGAGAGTCGAGACTGGAGCCGACATGCTTCTGAAAGTTATCAAAACAAGCAAAAAAATTTTTGAACTAGCCCACCGCGAGGGTCGAACTCGCAGCCTTCAGATGCACCGCCTATGTAAGAGTCTGACGCTCTATCCGATTGAGCTAGGCGGGCATTAAACACAAGGTCTATCGTGGACACCACTCTCCGAGGGTGAGATCCACCTAGTTATTCAATGGAGTCAATGTAGATAAGCATTTCCAGAGGTCAGACAGAGCATTGATGAAATATTGAGATATGATTATCTCTCTGTTCTCTTCGAGAAGTCAGTCTCCGTATATTAGAATCTCATTTTCACCTCGGACATTGGTTTAGTCTTGTTTCTAAACTCACGCGCCATTTCAATCATCGGAACCCAGTTTACGTTGTCGTGTGTATTGACCCATTCGATGAATCGTTCTCGTGGTAGAATATGATGAGTGACGTTACTTTGTACATCTTCGAGATTCTAGACTCACGAGCATGAGGAGGACGTGAGGCCGGCTGCTCAGGTTTGTATTCAGAAGCTGTAGGATTCTTTCATCGTGTAAGAAAATGCTTACCCGCTTACATCTGGGTGGATTGATAGAGGGAATATAAATTCTCCTTCCTCCCTTTGGAAATTGACGTCATCAAACCTTCCGAGGCAATGTCACTAAATTAAGCGCCCGTACCTATAACAGTTAGAAAAGGCATCCATAGTTTCTCCACAACTCTTGTATCGACCTTGCAGAGATATTTAGACAACAGAACGCTTGACTATGTCTTATAACGCATACCCAGCCATGCGAAGAATCTTCTCCTCCATACGATCCTAGCCTGCAATGAGGGTATGATGACTTTATCTACACGGATACATTGCGAATCTCACTTACCATCCTGCAACAGCATCAACATCAACGCCAAATCCGATTAAAACTCTTTTTGGAGACATTACTACGAGGAAGTACAGTGCAAGTAAGGGTCTGATAGCAAGATAACACTATCTATCTCTCAGCATGATCAAGAGGCAGATATTGGCCAAAGACAAACATCTTGACTCCTCGACTTAGGTTGTACTCCACGAGCATATTATGCAGCAGCCTCCAAGTTATCGCAATGAAGACGAGGGTATCATGCACAAGCGGCACGATAAATGTAGATGCAGTATTTTGTGGTGCCGACATTTCCGACTTCCATTCCCAAGCCTACAGTCAAGGAAGAGCCGACCAACGCCAACCAGGTGCTGCCAAAGAAGGCGCAGACGAAGCGGTTGTGACCATATATTGCACAAACTCGCAGGACGAAGAGCAGAGATGTTGATGATTAGACGACGGGGAAGAACCAGTCTAGTACTTCTCCTATTTTTATGCAGTGCGCGATGGGGGCAGCTGGATTTGGATTTGGATATCTCAACTAAACTCTTTACAGAACAATTTGAACTCCAACTTACTGTCGAAAACAACGCAAGTAATTATGCAAGTACCTTTAATTTCTCCATCGGTAGCCGCAGGGTTCCATCTCAGGATCGTTCTACGAGCTTCAACCACCACCATCATTCCTGGAGCAGTGCCACCACCATATTTTTCAGTATTGAAGTGTGATTGACAATGGACATGGTTGACATTCAGTATGTCGTTGGGACATAGTTAAACGTCAACACTTTCGAGAAAAACTTTCCGTGCAACAGCCCCAAAACCGCCCTAAAACCGCCGGTACCATTGCAGCAAGTTTTAAACTTCATTCGCACATGCGGGTCATTCAATTTCGTTAGTACTTCTTGTTTTAGGGAGCCCAAGCTCTCAAGTGGATTGTAATTCCGAAATTGTGAACTCGGGTTCAACAGTTCATGTCGTTCGAGTTCTCCGAATGAAATGTGCACATAACCACCCCAAGATGACTCCAGGACCGAGGAAGGTTGGTGAGAGTCGCAGGCAATTAGTTTGAATAACATATCGCACCGCTTGACAGTATACCGATAGCCAGATACATTCCATGACAAAAAATCTTCATCGCTTAACACGCGACACAGTTTCAGTGGAGAAACTCGTAATCCACGATGGAAGTGGAGTTGAAAAGGGCGTCAGAGGCTCGGACTGATTAAGCCTATTTTACCAAACGGGGATATGTCCCGTGTGTTCAATAGTTCCAGAGCTGATGTCATATCTACTAGAGGGGCCGTTAAGTGTTCATCTCTTCTTCCTTCTACCACCACAACCAAAATTTCCTTTCGATGGCTAAAGGAAGGAGACAGAGCTATGGTCGGGCAAAGCCTACCATCCAGATATCTCGCTCAAAGTCGTCCTCCGCTGAGCCATTATCAGCGCTCAGTCCAACCACTTCTGCGGCGTTGAAAACGCCCGCCGATGAGGGCATCGAATTCTTCCAGACCGAATCTCAACCCGGCGAAACGCCTATAAAAGTTTATGAACTATCTCTCGACCCAGATGGCGGTCCCAGTGCACCTCTTTCAGTATGTTCTTCATTTTTGATTCTAAGAATGTTGTATTGATTGTAATTAGTACATTCGTTTGCCACCCGCTTACACGCCCTACATATTACGCGTGTCTATTCAAGCGGGGACACCTGCAGCACGAAGCGGAGTCTTCAAGACCAATTTCCCTCTTGACGGAGGAATTTTTTCGCGCGACAAGTTTTGCGAGCGAAGGTACGTTCGCTATTATTGCCCGATTGTTCTACGGTCTTACGCGTTCCTGTTAGACTTCCTCAACAATTCTCAAAACCTATTCAAGTTGATCTCCCAATATCACACGCAGGAGCGTTTATCTATTGGATCGAATATACTGGAACCAATGGAGAGCGCATCAAGGGTCGGGAGGGCTATTTTAACATCGATCCCATCCTTAAAATCAAAGCGAGATCTGCTATTCTAGACAAAGATCTTAATGTGCTTCCTCCTGGAAAAGGCGCAGCTCTTGAAGAAAATCTTGTCAACTTGCCTCTCGATGGCTTGTCTATCCTCACTGTCGTATCTAAATGGATGGGCTCTCTTAACGAATGGAAACAACATTTCAACGAGGCAAAGGAAAGGGGATACACAATGCTCCATTATACCCCTCTTCAAGAGCGCGGCGAGAGTGACAGTCCATACTCAATCCGCAGCCAGCTGGCTTACGACCCCAGTCTCTTCGGAGCAAAACTAAACGAGGAAGAGGGCACAAAGAAAGTTAATGCAATTCTGAAGATCGCTAGGGAAGAGTATGGACTCCTGAGTCTCACCGATGTTGTGTTAAATCACACTGCAAATGACACTCCTTGGCTCGCTAAACATCCCGAAGCAGGCTTCAGCCCTTATAATACCCCGCATCTGACTCCTGCACTTGAACTGGATTCGGCGATTATCGAGTTTTCCGGTTCGCTTTCGTCCAAGGGACTCCCGACCGTTATCACCTCAGAGAATGACGTTAACGCTCTGATTGCGGCCTTCGATAAGGTCGTCCGAGGACTCAACCTTTGGCAATACTACGTTCTTGATCCTGAACGCGAGAAGGACTCAATTCGTGCTGCTCTGACGTCTGGAAACGTAGAGCCATGGAACGGCCCCAACGTTAAGGGTAAAGATGGCGGATCTTTAGCGGACATCTTACGCGCAGAGAAGAAGATAACTGGATTAGGAAAGTTCGCATCCCGTTTTGGCGTCCACGTCGAAAGTGCCGTAGCAGCAGGTTTCATTCAAGCTGCATTCACCGAGACGAAGGACGTCGAATTTCTTGCCAATGCATGGGTCAGGGTCGTCGACATTTTGAATGTACCATTGTACAGTGAATGGGAATCGGACACTGAGGCTGCGATCGGCAACGTTAGGAATCGTCTCAAGTACGCAAGACTAGACCCCAATGGGCCTCGAATGGGAGAAATAACAAAAGAGTATGTGATGAGTTCATTGAAAATATTATGACTTATGCCTGGTGCAGGAACCCGATAATGGAGCTTTACTTCACGCGCCTTTCTCCAAAACCCGAAGCAGACCCTCTCGTCTACTCGCTGGCTAACAACGGATGGATTTGGAACGCAGACCCATTACAAAATTTCGCCCTGTTACCGTCCAAAGCATACCTGCGTCGTGAAGTTATTGTATGGGGAGACTGTGTCAAACTGCGTTACGGTGACAGTCCCGCTGACAATCCTTGGCTGTGGGAGCATATGACTGCGTATGTCTCGAGCCTTGCTGCTGTATTCGACGGTTTCCGCATTGATAACTGTCATTCGACACCTCTTGTGGTTGGCACATGGATGCTCGATGCAGCGCGCGTTGTCTGTCCTGACTTGTATGTATGCGCGGAACTGTTCACCGGAAGTGAACAGATGGACCTTGTGTTCGTCCGTGATCTTGGAATCAATAGCTTGATCAGGGAGAGCGGGAACGGGTGGGATCCCAAAGAGCTTTCCAGACTGTTGTATAGGCACGGTGTCGGAAAACCTATTGGGTCAATGGATGCCGCCTGTATGCTTTCCACAGAAAATGTACCCAGCCCAACCGGAAAGGGTCCCATCAGGTCTGCGATTATCCACCCGTTGAATGGAAACTCTCCCCACGCGCTGCTATATGATCAAACTCATGATAACGAACCCCCAATCCACAAGCGCTCTGCTGAAGATGCCCTCTCCACGGCAGCACTAGTTGCCTTCAGTTATTGTGCCATTGGAAGCGTGAAGGGCTTCGACGACATGTATCCCAAACTTCTAAACTTGGTGCAGGAGAAGAGGAAATACGAACTCACAGATCTTGGGGAGAATAGTGGCATCGCCAAAGTCAAGAGAGTAGTGAACGAATTGCATCTGGAGATGGTTCTCAACGGATACGAAGAGGGACATGTGCATCAGGAGAATGACGTGAGTATTTATGTTTGATCGTGCTTGAAGAGGTCAAACAAACTTACTTGTTTTTTCGCTAGTATATCGTGTTCCACCGCGTTCAACCTGTCACTCAGAGAGGATACCTCCTGGTTGCTCACACTGCTTTCAGCAAAGGATCAAAATCACGCGGTCATGGTGAGCTATATACTTTTGTCGCCTCCTACTTTTCCAACAATTCCTATAGTCGAGTCTTTCAAGCTGCGCAGAACCCAAGCAAAATTCATCATGGGAGCCAGTATCGACGTCACATCATACGATATCAAAGAGGACGAAAAACTCAGAGGTCTGCCTGCACACTTGGTAGAAATGGCGCCTGTCGTCGTCCCACAGGGACTTGACGGTGAAGGACCTTACGCTGAAGTCATCGTGCCCGATAACTTCCCTCCCGGGAGTATCATGATCTTCGAAACACAACTCCAAGAATTTGACCTCAGTCTCGATGCGTTTTGCTCTTCGGGTGCTCAAGAAGCGTTCTCTGATTTGGATCTCGTCGATTTGAACGTCATTCTGCACCGCTCCGATGTGGAGGAGAGGGATGCTACGGAAGGTAAATTCGGCGTGTACGACATTCCGGGGTCTGGCAAGCTGGTGTATTGTGGTTTGGAGGGTTGGATGCATCCTCTTCGGCATGTTATGCGGTATAATGATCTGGGTCATCCGCTTTCTGCGCATTTGAGGGCAGGAGGATGGGCATTGGATTATGTTCATGAAAGGATGACATGGTATGTGGTTCAACATGCTCAAGGATCATTAACAGATTGCTGATGATTACTTTTGACATTAGTCAAGTAGACACGTTCCCGAAGCTTGCAAAGCCTGCTCAATGGACCAAAGAGCGCTTTGAACGCGTCATGCGGACAGTCCCGAACTATATGCGGCCAAAATATTTCGCTCTCGTTGTTTCCGAAGCATACAAGGCTGCGCGTCAGGCAGTTGTTGAACAGTGCTCTAATTTTGTCTCCTCAGGTCATTCGTTCACTCAGGATCTCGCTTTGACGGCGGTTCAAATGTACGGCCAAGTCAAGTCAGCATCTTTGGACCCGTCTAAGCAGACCCCGTCATTGGCAGCGGGTCTTCCTCACTTCACTACGAACTGGGCACGTTGTTGGGGTCGTGATGTGTTTATCTCGTTGAGCGGGTTGTTTTTGACAACGGGAAATTATGACGGTGCTAAGAAGCATATCTTAGCATTCGCATCGACGCTGAAGCATGGATTGATCCCCAATCTGTTGGATTCCGTACGCAGTCCTCGGTGCGTACATCTACTTTTTTCTTCTAATTTTTCTGAAGCTGATTGTATTTTAGATACAACTCCCGCGATTCTCCGTGGTGGATGCTGCAAAATATACAAGATTACGTGAAAAGCGTACCTGAGGGTTTGGCCATTCTATCCGAACCAGTCAAGCGCCGATTCCCTCTAGATGATACCTGGGTCCCTTGGGACGATCCCCGCGCCTATGCAGAAACTTGTACCCTCGCTGAGATTGTGCAGGAAATTCTACAACGCCACGCGGAAGGTATACATTTCAAAGAATACAATGCAGGCCCGAATCTCGATATGCAGATGAAGGATGAAGGATTCAACATCGAAATTGATGTCGACTGGGAAACGGGGTTGATTTTGGGAGGGAACGATCATAATTGCGGAACGTGGATGGATAAGATGGGCGAGTCGGTGAAAGCGGGTACTAAGGGCGTTCCGGGTACACCAAGAGATGGTGCACCGGTCGAAATCACTGGGTTGCTGAAGAGTACCCTTAGGTGGTTGGCGGAGCTTTCTAGTGCGGGAAAATTCCCGTTCAAGGGCGTGCAGGTAGAGAGTAAGTCACATCGTTTTTTTCCATCTCTTGATCTTGCTGACTTTGTGGATAGGGAAGGGAGTGAAAAAGCTTGTAACGTATCAAGAATGGTCCGATCTGATCCAGAAGTCGTTCGAGAAGTGCTATTATGTTCCGTTGGGTAAGTCTCGTGTTCTTGACTTGAGTAAATCTCACTTACACTCGTTGTGATGCAGACCTAGCTGATGTCGACTACCACATCAACACAAGCCTGGTCAATCGTCGTGGGATCTACAAAGACGTCTACGGATCAGGGCGTTCGCATGAATGGGCCGACTATCAGTTCCGCTGCAATTTCCCGATTGCTATGACGGTGGCACCGGAATTGTTCGATGAGCGACACGCTTTGGGTGCGCTGCAATTGGCGGACCAGGTTCTGCGCGGACCAAATTCGCTTGGGATGAAGACTCTGGATCCTAGTGATCTACAGTACCGTCCTGATTACGACAACTCGAACGACTCCGATGACCCTTCGGTCGCAAAAGGCTTGAACTACCACAATGTAAGCGGCGGACCATTCCGCTAGTATTTTTGCGATGCTGATGGCTTTGTAGGGGCCGGAATGGGGATGGCCATTAGGGTACTTCCTGAGAGCCTACTTGTATTTTGACACCAAAGTCGGCAAAGGAAAAGATGTGAGTTTTATACTATATTTTGTTCCAACTAGTTGCTGAACTTGAATGGACTACAATCTAGGATCGCCACGAGACACTGCACTATCTGCACCAACTTTTGATTGCCCCTAGAAAACATGTTGCGACGGACCCGTGGAGAGGTCTTCCGGAGCTCACGAATGCGAACGGAGTATTTTGCTACGACTCTTGCAACACGCAGGCGTGGAGCTCGAGCACATTATTGGACTTTTTAGCAGAGGTATCACGGTGATTCGTTCCGCAGTGTATGTACGATTAGATTAGATTAGAGTGGGGTTGGTCGTGTTTGGCGCCTGGCTAGTGATTCAGAGACCCTGCAATGATTACAGAACCCCGCCGTTGTCCAATACTTGAGAAAAAATTCAGCACCCCTAGCTACACGAGCTACTCTTCTGTTCGCTCTGCACGCCGCCATGGCATTTTTTGGCATGCCAGAGCGCGACTTGGCCCGTGATCAGCAGGAACATCCTGAGGATGTTGCCGTCTATACCTGGGGCGAGGACAGCTATGACGGGCTGGGTGATATCCTGCAGGAGGGCGGCGATGACTTTAACGACGAGACCTTTGGATCTGCGGATCCTATAGGTGCATCCCTTTGACGCTCCTTTGTTGGTTTCCACTTATTTTAGTCTCAGGCAAAGATTTCGACTTTTCAAACCAGGCTTTGCCCGATATACCCAAGGAGCTACAGCACCAGCAACAACAGTGGAAACAGGATGGGCAGGACAAAGGGCTTGAGCAGTCTCAGAGGAGGGAGGACAGGCTGGAACCGCCCGCACAGACCACGCGCCCTGCTCCAGCAGCTCAGACGGGTACGGATCTGTTCAGCATATGCTTTTCTCTCTTGCAACGTTTTTAATGTTCGTCGTAGCCCGTGCAGCCCCTGCCAACTCTCTTGAATCTATCTGGCACGACCACTCTCCGATTTCCGCTCTCCCCCGTATCAACGGTTCGTCACGCGCCACGGAACAGGCGCGGGCGTCCCCAGCATCCGCGCAGATCCAAGCCTCCAGGTTTTCGCCTTTCGCCAACAATGCCTCGTCTGGAGGATTCAATTCTGGATTTGGACAGATTAGACAGCCTGCACAGGCGCAAGTACGTACATTGCAGGAAATTGAGGCGGAGATGCTTGCGAACGCTCAGCGAGAACGAGAGCGGGAGAGAGAACGCGAAAGAGAGCAGGAGCGAGAGCGAGAGCAGCAGTTTTTACTCTTGCAGCAACAGCAACAGCAGCTTCAAGAACGCATGCTTCAGGAACAACAGCAGCAACAACTCTTGCAGGCTCAACTTTTGCAGCAGCAGCAACAACAACAACAACAACAGCGTATTCGGGATGAAGAGCTTCTTCGTCAGCGCATATTGCTTGAACAGCAGCAAGAGCAAAGTCAGGTTCAAAGGCTGCTTCGAGAACAGCAGCAGCAGCAGAGGACTCCTCCCCCGCGCATGATCTCCTCCCAGTCTCCTCGCTTCCTTGAACATCAGCGCCAGATTATGCGTTTGCAACAACAGCAGGAACAACAGCAACACCAGCGCTTACAAGAGCTCCAGGAACAAATAAGAGCAGAAGAGTTAGAGCGCCAGATGCACGGTATGGATCTTGGAGGTCGCGGATCGCCGTACGTTCGACGTCCAGCTGGGTATACCCAGGCGGAATTGCAAGTTGCACAGGCCCAGATCCTGCATCAGTCGCAAATACAGGCTCAGGAAAGAGAACGGCAGCTCCAGCTCCTGCAGCAGCAGCAAGCTCAACAACTCCAGCAGCAACTCCAGCAGCAACTCATTCAGCAGCAGCAGCAGCAGCAACAACAACTCCAACAGCAATATCGGAGTAGGCAGCGATCGCAGTCCCCAGCCGTCGCTAACCAACAGTTTGCTGCACCTTTGCAAGAGGCGCAGACTCCATACCAATCTCAAAACACCCAGTTACAGCAGCGCCTTCTCGCTGAC
>QFFD01000720.1:0-21900 GCA_003314615.1 Pholiota microspora
AGAATGAGAGTTGGTATTGACAGCAGGAATATTCGGGTTTTCATATAGATATCGAAGCAGTGGGAGGGGCTCGTCTTCGATGCTCCACCCAGATTCTGGACACACCAACGACCGGAAAAGTCTGCGGGGAAGTTGGACGGCCGCTTTATCGGAAGGAAAGTCTAGCATAAGAGTGTGTAGAACTTCCATAACTTGCTGGTTGCACATAGGGTATATAAGCGCTGTTGTATAGACATCTGAAGTATTGGGGGGCCAGGTCTTCTTTATCAACTTGATGCGGCCGAGTATATATTTGGCACGAAAAACCCTTGAGACATTCTTGAAAACATGATAGAAATGACGCGAAGTGAAGGGGAAACTGTCGGACAACGCAAAAAGCTGGATTTCATACAGAAGCTTCTTGGAATTGAGTTTCTTTCTTGACACAATTCGAAAGAAAAAACAGACCTCCGCAGGCACGTTCTGTAGGCCTGAACTCGTGATTGCCATAAATATGGTATATACAAGAAAAGAGAACAGTAATTCGAGCAGTCAAGCTCAAGCTTGACTCTAGGCTTTATGCTTCAGTGCGAATATACGACATGGGTGCGGTGGTGGAAGGAAGAAAGGAGTTGAACTGATCTGTAATCAGACCGGGCCGCTTTAAATAGCTCGACCGAAATACACCTCTCTTGCAACTCCCTCCACCACTTGCTGCAAGGCTAAGTAAATCTTTGTATCCCGTCTAATCATGGACGGGAACTCCAATAAAGGTTATCTATACAATGATTCAACCAATGCATTTGCGTATATCCGCAAGGAATCTCTGGACATTTATAATCGGCTTCATTCAATCGAAGAGGACGTGGCCTTCGTCGAGCAGGTCCACAAAGCATATCCAGAGACACCTCTTCTACGTTCGTGACCCGCAAACTATTGGCCATGCAACACACTGATTCAGGAACTGCAGCGAACCTTCGCTGTGGAGCCTGGTACACAGATCCTGCTTTTGTAAGCCCTAGGTCCTACCCACATCTCATGCAACCCAACGATTTTGAAGGCCACACAAGTACCAGCATATTTTAAGTCAACCGACGGGCACAACAACAACTGGAACTTCAATCTTCGACGAGCAAATCTTCACCTACTTCCTCTAATCATTGAACGGAATGGGTAATACACAGCGCTCATCAATTTTTGTCTTGGACTTATATATGCCCTGCAGAATCATACTCGTCGACTCCACACGTTCGGGGAAACGAATTCCAGATGCTCTATCAAAGACTGTGCCCATCTGGTGTGCAGTCGTCAATAGGGCTGTTCTCATCCGATATCCATGTCTGAAGCAAGTAGGGATTAATCAAAGTTGGAATATAGCTTTATATACCCCCCCGTCAACGGTCAGCAGACAAGAACATCACCAAATTGAACGTCGCCTTGATGGCTGGGCAGAAGACTTAGCAGTGAGCATTGTTAAATGGAGACTTTGTGGTAGTAAACAACTAAAAGTGTCTATAGGGATCGTCTTTCTTTCTGCCAATGCTCTCAAGTCCCCTCAGGCCCGTCTGGATTACCCCAGCTACCTCTACTTTCCCCAGCTTTAATGAAAAGCAAAGCTCCAAATTTCTTCCAGTAGTTTGTGTTTCAGCATCGAAGCAAATCGATCACGGACTCGAAAGGCGCACAGGTGGATTTTCGTACATTCAAGGCTCCGGAGACGACCACGAGCTTTGGGGAGCGGTTCGTTGACAATTCCTGTAGGACGGCAATAAACCTTATCATCCTTTTAGGGTCTGACTCCGGAATTATTTTGGGCGAACCACAAGCTTTTATCAGCAGAGCGTGCAGAGCTTCTCTCCCTTGTTTCTGAAATTGTCTCTCGTCAACGTATAACACCTCCGCTTAATTATTCCCGAAAGACCCCGACCCCTGTAGCCCGTGTGCGAGGCCGACTTCTCATCTCATCTTTGTCGGAAATCTCAGACGCGTCGAATGATCAAGGGGATGTCATTTATATTCTATTAATCTCGAGCTCTGAACCATATCCGCAGTCCACGAAAACGCGCCATTACATTCCCGTCGTATCGGGGAAGAAGGGCCAATCCCATTTCCTAACATCGATCCTGCCAGCGGCCATGAAAATCATCGGCGACGGCTTACTGGCAAACAAAAACATATGCGTCATCTGCGAATCAGGGAAAGACATGAGCATTGGGGTCGTTCTTGCTGCACTACAACTGTACTTCAATGACGAAGAAGGATCTTTAATGGTTTCAACAAATCCGGACGAAACTCCAGGTTTCCGGCATAACACAGGTAAGTCGCCAGATCTACCTGCTACATACATTTACAATTTACATGAGTAGTTATGGACAAGAATTCCATCCGTACTCGACTCCAGTGGATCATAGAAAGCAGACCAGAAGCCAATCCTTCTCGGGCAGTCCTGAAACGTGTCAACGAATTCCTATTGACATCGCCTGCCTTACGAGATAAGCCCTCATGACGATGCCATTTGGTTGCATTTCCATCCAAGCAGAGAATTCCAGTTCGCGACTAGCCTTGGGCTTGGTCTGTTGGATTTAATTGGATGCCTGAGATGCTGGAATACACCAGCATTCGGAATCCCGACATTGTCCTCGGATTATATGTCGACGGGACGATATAATATTTACCTGCACCAAGGGTCACCTGCGGTGTTGCAACTCCGGAAATGCTATCATCGTAGGCACCAGAGGTAGCTACGTGTCCTTGTAGCCTCAAAGATGTCATGACATCTTCGCGGGCGGGATAGATGGTAACATTCAGAGCAATAGCATTTGACGTTTGCGTTGTTTGGAGACGAATTCTGTGTGAAATCAGGTCAGTTTTGCATGGAAATACAGGTAGACGTCCACCTACTTCATCTGCGTGATGGAAGGTAATACCAGCTGAAAAATAGGATTATCGGAGTATTTATTGAAAGACGGTGCCCCTGCCGCAGTTGCATCATCCCTGTATCGTATCGTTGTCAATTTCTTGACTGTGGCGCTATTGACAAGAGTTCTTACCAAGCCCCACGCACAAGTTTGCAATACATCCCTGCGCCTTCCTGTGGTATGGGTTTCAAGTCGAAAGGATACGAACACTCGACTTTCAGAGTAAAGGGTCCAGTATGTTGTGGCTCGAAGGCAGATGCGACGAGAACATAAGATCCCTCTGAACCATTCTATTTGGCGTGATTCAAATCTGATCACTAAATTTGACTTACCTGCAACAGCCTTGACAATACGGGCAGAACCATAATTATAGGCGCCTGAAGTAGAAACCAAGTCCTTTTCCAAAAGTCTGATTAAATCATAAGCAAAATTCTACCCCATGCGCACAGATGAGCTTACTCTGAGATACGTTGATTCTGTGACCACAGCAAAGCTATATTGACTGGTATGTCTTTGCTTGTCTGGAGATCAAGAGAGACCGTGGCTTTATTTCCCGGTGACTTATTTGGCGAGTGGATAGTCAATTGATATTGAGGGTTGATCATGAATGTCGGGTATGTACAGTTTCCACCAGCAGTTTTCGAAGTGAATGAGCCTTCGAGCTGAGGAGATACAAAAATTAATGAGAACGATGCTAAACAAGACAGGGGGAAATTATAATACCTTCTGAGTGAATGGGGGTGTCGATTTTGTTTCTACCCATGATATTTTTGTCGATTCTCTTGCATACACAGTTATAGTGAACCCGACCTCCCGAGCATCTCCATCATATGATACTGATATGCTCAGTATACCTGATTTCTGAGACATCGGTATACGTCTTCTGACCTGTCACCAAGATAATGAGCTTTATTGTACACAAGAAGGCAATCTACACACCAAGACATGTGTACTGTTCGTGTACGTGCTCTACGTTAAATTCAGCGAACGCAAATAATCTCGGGCCTAGTCATAGGACATACATTTGGTGACAATGTGCGCTGATTTTCGGAAAGCGTTGTCGCAGCCGTAAGACCTTCATCGACTTCCACTCGAAGGGCCGCGAAATCTGACGTTCTGCGACTATCGACTACGTGTCTTGTAAGTAGAACCCAGACTTCCTCATTGGAGCTTTTTGAGAAGCTAAACTCGGCCTGTACATGCTGGGTGCTTTCCTCGTCTCCTGGTGTTCTTTTCCATATGCTGCGGGGGGGATTTAGCGAGAATCAAAAAATCATTAGCTTCAAACTTTACCCATGGAAAGCCAAAGTACTCTGCCACATCGTCGGATCCCAGCTCAGATATATACCGTCGAAGATATTCAAAATTTCGGGCCAAGGAATATGAAGTTTGGCTACTTCTCGTTAGCATGCCATCGTAAGATCGTAAGAGCATACAGAGAAGTCACATACTTGAAGATTGATTATGATCATCAGATGGATGAACCCAAGAGTCCAGTACGGTCAATATACGGCCTTCTTCGTGTGATTCGTATACATCTAGTGAGAGTTAGAATATATATGTTAGCATAATATCACCCTTGACGTACCTACTACAGCGTAACTATGGGATGGCAGCAATTCAATATTGCGCCATCGAACATTCCTTTTCGTGTCAGTTCCAAGGGTCACAACACAGTTTCCTATCTCACAAATCAGATACAACATGAATTGTTATACGTGAAGTTTACCGCTTGAGAAGCCTCTTTCCATCCTTTCCCAAGTTTTCTCTCTTTCAAACGTAGAGCTAATGAAATAGATATTAGAGAGAATAAAAATAGAAATTTTGATGCGGTACGTACCCTTTGAGATCAATGTGTTCTGGAATCCAACCCGTAAGAGCACTGCAGCATAGGTGCATTAGTCTTACACTGAGTAGTAGAATATGTGGGCATACTGTAAATCAATACTCGAGTTTCTGTTGGCGAGTTGTGGTAAGCATTTAGTGTACGAGTAAAACGGCGTACGTACGATCCAGGAAAGTCATATCCACCCATCAATTTCATGTACTAAACGCCAATGTAAATTACTTATATATTTTATATGTGAAGAACTTACTGCTTTTTCTAAAAGACTGGGCCACATAGGTTTTGCTCCGTCTACGGACGGGAGGACCGACATACACATCAACGTTCCTTCCGTAGGATGAAAAGGTAGTTGATCATCGATAACTATACTGGGGCATGAGCGGATCCATACGAGTGGAGAATACCGTATTTACCAATCTGTGACGAAGAGCTGAACGTCTGATACTTTCATCTGTTAAGGAAAGGGACGTACTCGGCGCCATGCCCCGTTGAAAAGAACGCGGATATCGTATCGACTATTGGTGTTGCTTTGAAGTTTGAATGGGTGGTATATTGCAGAATCAAGCTGTGTATAGTTAAGAGGGAAAAATCGTGATACTGTGATATTTGAAGCTTACTGATGATTCAAATCTATTGCCATGTTCAAGGCACACTGCAATTGAAGCACAGACAGAGCAGTCGGTAACAATATGCTGTAATATCTGTTCTGGTAGAATTTTAGCGTGAGCAGATATCTCAGCCAAATTTCTTGAAGTCAACTTCGGCCTCCGCCAAACAGGGGAGGCTTTTGCTTGCTCAGTAGAAAGTTTGGGTTGACCATCTGGATCACTGCAAACTAAGACTTGATTGCGCGAGAGAAGACAGAAAAACCTACGAATATGTCGAATTTGGTGGCGTTGTAGTGACTGTCTCATCCCACAAGGGAAACACTAGATTATTGACCTTGCTCCCTTTCTTCAAAACGTAAAACTGTTCCTCTATGAGATTTCAGCCCAAATTTGTAGCATCATGATTTCTAGACGTACGGGGAGAAAACTGATCTATTCCAATGGGGGTCAAGTGTACAGCAGCAGCTGATGTCCCTTGGGCCGGTAGACTAGATGTTTGTCTCCGAGAAGACTCGGCGAATTTTTTGATCTTCTCCGCTCTTTCTAAAGATCTGGTTGCGCTGACTTTCCATTGTTGCTTGGATCCCTCCGAAGCAGAACTTGAGCGGCTCAGGTGAAGGAAGCTTTGAGCTGCTTTGACGTAGAGTCGGAACGCTTGATCGTAATCCTTCGCATACTCTGCTTTTGCAGCTTTTGAGGACGTTGTCTGTGCAGGTGAATATACAGGCTGCTTGACCAGGGAAAGAGCTGACCTCCGCATCACGCTCCACCGATGATATATTCTTGTTCATATCCCTGGAGTGTAGCAATCCTCAGACCTTGGACCTCCAAATTTCGACCTTGGAAGAGATTGTACTAGTGTCTATACAAAAGAGTCGGTAAATTTCCTTGGGGGCTTGCAGCTTTGCGGTTCGTAGAGATGAACAGAATGATATATCAATAGAAGGAAAGTTTTCCCCCTCCAGATTGGGTTTTACAAAGGGAACGAGAGCACCGGGATAGAAGACTAGGTGAAAGATATGCAACTCAATTCAAAGATGAGGGATTATATTGACATCACGTGAAATAGACACGAGGCTATAAATAAACTCATTGACACTGGTCACCTCTGTATTAAAAGTATTGTTGTAATTGACAGTGCTGAAAACTTATAATTTTCTGACTAGCAGTAAGTACGACATAAGTGCTTGTTACTGGAGTACGTACAAAGAATACCATTCGAGTTCTACATACCGAGACTGAATAACATCCTAGGCTCTAGCAGATAGAATCTCGCCTTTCTGTCATTCTACCGCGTGAGACATCAGCTATCGCAAATTCATGGACCCCAGCCAAGAGAGAAACAGTAGATTACGCTCATTTTTGCTCGACACTCTTCTCTTCTTCGGAATGAGTGTATTTCTGCTTTTCCTCTGCGCCCTCTACACCATTGGGCGATGGTCCTTTCGCTTTGACGTCCCCGAAGACTTCATTCATTTCCTCCAATGTTTTGCCTAGATGAATATGATCGTATGAAAAATGGACCCAAAAGAATAAATATTGCTCACCTTTTGTTTCGGGGAAGAATAGAACAATAGCAACCAGATCCACGAAATTCAAAACGACAAACAACATGTAGAATCTCCACCCATCTTTCGCAATGCCCAACGGTGATACCTACACTCAAACAAATTAAAATAATTGTAGCAGATATGTATGGATTCACAGACCTGTGATAGTAGCGTGTTGAATGCCTGAATACATTGTGAGTTGATATATTCGGAGAGTAGAACTCTTTATAAACTGACCCAGTTGGAACATGTCGCCATACTTGTGCCAATCGAACGCGTGCTTGTGGGGAACACCTGCAAGTGGCTCAGAACAGCGAGGCAAATATATAGTCATGTCTCTTACCTCAGAGGCCAGTACCCAGCTGACAGGGCCGAAGCTGAGTGAGAAGAATATGCTCGTTAAGAAGATCATGGCAATTCCGGCTCTGCATTAGAAACGTGAGTGGAACACAGGAAAATGACTAGAATACAAATATACCTCTGGGCTGATATACTTGAATTAGGATCACCGACGGGGTCATTTGCGAGGATTGCTGCAAGGATTGAGAAAGTTACAACAAAACTCGCTGCTCCAAACATGAGGGGTTTTTTGCGCCCAACGCGATCGAGGATGAATACGATGAAGCTGTTTTATGGTGAGGAATGACTGTGGAGCTCAGGCTTTGATGCACGTACAAAAGATTGGCAATAGGACCGACAGCGCCATAGATTCTTAAAATTGCACCATCAGTTCCGGGGGAATCGACGAAGTCTCTCACTCACCCTTGTACCAAGAGTGCCTTTCCTCCTACTATTCCTAAGCTATTGTATATCGCTGGACCGTAGTAGTTGATGACTAGACAAATATAAGCAAGTATTCTGAAAATGACATCAGAGAGAAAATTTACCATTGATACCCGTAAATTGACAGAATACTTGAACGCCCACAGCAACACAAGTACGATGGGTCATAGCGCGAGTAGTCCATAGATCGCTTATTCTTCGGCTTCTAACGGATAACTCTGCCTTTATGTTGTCGTACATCTCCGTGTATTCCTTATGGGCAGAGACCTTGTCACCGCTATGAAGCCTTTCAACAACCGCAAGAGCTTCATCATCTCTTCCAACTTCAAGAAGCCATCGCTGCAATTTACAGATCATGAAATAGTATTCCCATAGCAAACAGGAGACGCACTGGACTGTTCGGCAAAAATTGGATGCCCACCAAAAGTAAACCAGCGGGTAGGATCTTCATGGCAACATGGTCCAAACGCACAAACAAAAAGAAGAAGAATTCTGACCTGTAATCCTAGAGGCAGGCGCCACGACGCATCTGATTTGATGAACTGGGTACCATATCCAACCCAATTCGCAACGATAAACCCTATTCCAAGCATTTGCTGGTTCAATCCTACCAAGAAGCCACGTATTTTTGGAGGGGCGACTTCCGTCTATTCGATGGGGTGGATCAACTTAAGCATCTTAGGACATACTTGTTTACTCACATTGTAAAGCGGGACGGTCATAGAGAGAATTCTGGATATATCTTCGTCAAGTTACTGCCAAAGTAGACCCAGGATATAAACATACCCAATAGCAATGCCAGCAACAATTCTTCCAATAATTAACGTGGCAACATTACTCGCACCCGCTTGCATTGCGCACCCCCACATAGCAAAAAGCGCGCCAATCTTATAGAACAAACTGAGTTCATTGTATCTCGAAAGAAAGAATCATACCTGGATAGTACGCTTCCTTCCATACTTATCATTTGTCCTATTCAAATTGCGATGGGTGTCAGACTGTAATTGGGATGTTGGTCAACGCCTGAAAGAATATCACCATCCAGCAGCAGCAGATCCGACGAAACATCCACCTAATTGGATTTAATGTCGCAGATATATCAGTCGAGAAATAACGCACCATTAAATGTTGAAACAATTGCCCCTCTGATGTTTGGATCGTCTCCAAAGTGGTCGATGTAATGGGTCATGGTTATTACAGACGAAATTATACCACTGTGGAATTGATCAGAACAGCCGCGTTGCTACCAAAGGTTTACGAACCTGTCATATCTAAGGGAGTCGTAGGAGTTGGGAGTCGTTAATACTGCGCAACACTAGGGCATAAGGAAACGACCTGCCCAAAAAGAAATGCTCCTAGTCGTGTAACACAAGTGAGTACCGCATGATGACGCAAGTATCGTCTGTAGACGTACCTATGGACGAGAACAGCGCGATGAAAACATTGTAGAAGGTACCCATCTTGCGACCAAGCAGCACCCGACAAGCACATAAACGCAACGACAACCTTCTTATGTGTAGGACATGTCGTTATACCTAGACACTACGGAGAATCTGCGGGCCATGAGGTATTAAAAAGGGGAGGTCACGGGTGGGGAAATGGGGGAATTGCATATGAATCCATTATGAAGAAGCGCATAAGATTGAACGGCGGTCCGGTGGAGGTTGGGGTAAGAGCAAGTCTTCTCACATCGCTAATACTATTTTGATGGTAATGTCAAAAGGCACCACCCGTGAGATGTTGAGATTCGAATAGGCAGATAAGCAAAGTATGAAGACCACTTCGAGGAACGAAGTCGAAGACTCGTATTTGTTCGGGATCGAAAGAAATATAGTGCTATGGTTTCTCAAAGATACCGGTGGGAACGAACTGGTCACTAGAGAAAAGAAAGCAGCAAATGTGATTCATACTATAGCAAAGAAATTTACAGTCCTTGATCCATATAGGTCAAGCTTCCGCTACCGCGGGCTCTGGCCCATCCTCTGTCTCTGGTGATTCAGGTTTCTCTCCAATAGGAAAATATTCGGGTATTAACGTCCTGTATTAAGGATCACTTGAGTGTACGTTTAAAGGCCACAATGCACAATTTTACTCACTCATAAACCTCCTTATCATTGTCACTCCAGACCACAAATATTACTCTTTCAAGCTAATAGAACATGATCAGACGAATTTCGGATCTTGAAAACTCCATATGATATCTGGGCTTACTTTCTTGCCTTTCTCCGTCCCGAGGAACTGCCTGACCGTTTTTAAAGCAATGCGAGTAGCACTCCCAATCGGGTACGAATATATACCGGTCGAGATCGAAGGAAAAGCCTGGATAGAAACAATCAATCAATGAAAGTGCCTAAGGTCCACATGTGTAAGGGAACAATCTGCTCACTAGATGTCGTATTTCGTTTTCAACGGCCAGCTCTAAACTTGTCTGGTAGCTTGATGTAAGTTGTACAGCCTTCTCATCCTTTTCGCGAACTGAATAGATTGGGCCGACTGTATGGATAACATGACGTCTATTTCATCGTTCTAACAATAATCTATACGTAGAGATGGAAGAGGACGACGTACGCAGGGAGATTGTAGCCTCTGGTGATCTTCGATTCCCCGGTCAAGCATCCGTTCAAACCACGACCTAGAATATTTGTCCAGAGATCACAGGGAAAGAATGTGTGTAGCAGTCATACATTCTTCCAACAATTTTCGGCCTGCAGCTGCATGAATCGCTCCGTCGACTGTGAGGAACGTGTTCAGTCTCGCTAAATATACACCGAACACGAGCATCTGCTTACCGCCACCACCGCCTATAAAGAGAGCAACAAGGGCATAGTCAATTGACATAAATAGTGATATACGAACGATACAACAGACCAAGCAGACTTCGATTTGCAGCGTTGACGATTGCATCGACATTTATCCGCGTAATATCACCTTGACTGCCATGAGATCCAACACGATGGCATTGCGATGAGCTAGCGCGTATAGGCGACTCGTCTCGTAAACGCACTATAGAGATACGCGGTCCAGCAGACTAAGATCCTCCCCGTTCTGAATCTTGTCGGCCTCGGCAGCTGAGAGCACACCACTCGCATAAAGTTCTGCGATGGTTTTGATATCCTGTAACTTGATGCTTCCCTGGGGTATGTAAGCTTCTTCATCGTCAATCTCGGAATCCGACGAGGTATTCGAGGTAGGGGAGTTAGGTGTAGACATATTCAGCGACAACTACAGAGCTGAACACAGAACAGGCACAGGATGGATGTAGACCACAAAATAACGTGACTCTGGACTTTCATGAACTTCAACACTTTTCAATTTAGGGCTACTAAGTACTCTTATTCGAAGCAGCCTAGCTTATCAAGGCATAGTGAATACCAAATAGTAATCATCTAAAATTACAGAATCAGAAAATAGTACTGAAAGACCACAAATGCGCACAGCGCTTACAAGCGTCACGGGTTGAAGAATACAGAGGCAACGTAAAGAAAAACAAGATGAAGGTATAAAACTTTGAGAAATACCAGAATTTGGGGGAATAATCATGTCAGGTATAATGAAAAAACGCAATATTAATGGCGTTACGATGTCCAGTGTCCTTCGCATAGTCATCCAAAGTTATCGGAAATTAGTGTGATATAAAGATAGAAGACGTATAAACTGTCGAAAACAGAGTAGACAATCAGATGTCGCCCATTGATTATCGGTAAAAGAAAATAGCGTACAATCGTAGAAATCATGACACTGAGTAACCGTGTGTACCATTCGGTATTGGAGGGATGTACTGTTGTTGGCTGCTTTCGAGCATGGGAGAACCAGCTTGAGAGCGGTCGATCGTTCCATTTGGGTTGATGGTCCCGGTCGTGGAGTGGGCAATCGTCCGATCATCAGAGTCTGTCCCAAGTGCGACGATGGGCTGGTTATGGGGATAGTAGGACATGCGTTTCATGTTACTAAAGTCATAAACAGTAAACCTGCAAGGAGATACAGCTATCAACCATGGGCAGGTATAAGCGGCGTCAATCACTTACTGCTCCTCGAGCTGCCGTAGCTCTGGTTTCATTTTTTCGAGGTCGGGGTTGGCTTTCCGTTTTGAATGGGTCAGCGGCTTTTCCACCATTAAGAATTCGTCCAACTCATGCGACACATCGAAGTTTGCTTGTTTCATCTTTTCAATGTGAAGTTGAAAGGTCAGCGACAGATCAGACAGTAGCAGGACAGACATACGTCAGGAACGAAAGGTGGTTGACATTCTTTGCTTTCAAGGTTATCCCAATCGATACCCGCGAACCAAGGGTGGTGGCGAACATCTTCGAGCCCTTGACTATTCGGTCGACAGCCTAATCGTGTCGTGGGATCGCGCTCAATGAACTGGAAGAGAAATTAGAAGAAAATTTGCGTATATGGATAGCACAGTACTCACTCCTCTGAGGGCCATTGTTCCTTCTGCGCTGCAAAGTTGCGACGCGTTTTCTGGGAATTTGAGGGGACTCTTGAGGATTGCTTGGGTCATCCCGTCAGAGTTACGGCCATCAAACGGACGTTTATGGAAAATTAACTCGTAGGCGGTAATGCCGAGACTCCACCAGTCGATTTGCCACGAATAACCCTTTTTGTTGAGAACCTGAGGTGCCATGTATGCCATGCTCCCGGCTACACTAGTATGTAGCCTGCGCTCCGAATAATGGATGGCGACATTGAAATCAGTGATGTGAGCATGTCCCTTTTCGTCAAGTAAAATATTATCGGGCTTCAAGTCCCTGTGATAGACAAATAAGTATTTTGGTGGCCGAAGCGGTGGCAAGAAACAAACCGATGTATTATGCGTTGGCGGTGAAGGTATTCCAATGCTGTAGAAAGCTCAGCCATCCAAAAACGGACAACCTCTTCACTGATATAGCCTTTACGTTCTAGATGGACTAACGAAACAGATCAATCAACTGGAAGTCCAGAACAAGGGGAAATACGCACACCGTAAATCACCTCCTAGCATCAAGTCCAGCACAAAGAAACAGTTCTCGTCATCTTGGAAAGCGTAACGTAAATTCACAACAAAAGGGTGATCGATCTGGAGAGATAATGAGCCTAGATTAAAGAATAAAATTTGCCAAAAGTGTATGACCTCTTCTAGGAGGCGTCGCTCTTGAATGATGTTCGCGACAGCCTTCTGCCTCAGGCAGCGGGCTTTATCGATATATTTGAGGGCATAAAGTTGTTTGGAGCGTTTGTGCTCGACGACCCGCACCTATATAGCTGAAAATTAGATCCTATCATGCGCATATGTTAGGGTTGCCTTGCCTTGCCAAAGGCTCCCTTTCCAACTGCTCTGTGAAGGTCGAAATGGTACAGAGTGACTTCGCCGTCAAAGTCAACAGGTTCAGAGAAGCAGCATCCCATCTCGCATTCCCTGAGGAAGAACAGAGAAGAAATAAACGGAAAGGAAGGTTAAGAGAGAAGAAAACAAGAGGCGTCGTGTTCGGTCTTGAGAAAGATAAGTGCCGGGGAAGCTCTATTATCACCCCTGCCTGGCAAGTCCCGAATTCTTCATCCCAATAAGGCCCAGTTCCTATTTTAGTCCGCTGACCTACCAAGGGCCAGAACAAAAAGTTGGTTGCACCGCCGTTCCCCAAGTGAACTTCGGCAGACAAAAAGATAAACCAGCAGGCTTTCAGGGAAGTGCTTGTGTGGATAATCTATTAATTTACCATCTAGCGCCTCGAGGACGCTTCCCCATCACCATACATGATCTTTTAGGTAACTGCGCTCCATTCAGTCGCCTTTTTCGCGGAGCTACCACGATACTCCCACTTCTTGTTTCCCATTCAGCAGCAGCATTATACATGAATGGATCCTGAACAACAGTCATCGTTTCTTCTCGCCCCATCTTTGGACACACTTGCATCAGTGAAGGTCTTCCCACTCATACCGGCACTCAAGAGAGACGTCACGGTAATGCCTTGTTCTTCAATGGTTACTGAGATACTGAACTATATGCTCTCAGAATACCATCGGTATGTTCCTGTAGCTTTTCCATGGTGCCCATGTTTCTCAATTCTGTAATACAACGAAGATAGCGCGTTGAGCTGGGAGTAAGCGGTATATTTACCAAGCTGGCAAACGAAGCAATACTCATTTGGTACTCTATTCTATGTAGGCAACTAACTGCCGCTGATATCAATTTCTCCATCGTTCGCCCTATCGTCACTAAATATGCGCGTCTCAAGAATATGTCCATCGTCTACGTTTGTCTCGTGGTCAGGTCTTATTTCCTGGGAGCAGCGGACATGGAACTTGCTCACGCAGGCGTAATGCTTGCGCGCGCTAATCTTTGCGAAATTTTAGCAGTTAAATTGCTTAGTCGTTTTGCGACGAATTATATCCAACTCGTTGGAGTCTTGACAACGACATGGAGTCCTTTGTCTGGCGCAACAAACCAGGTAGTAGAGGAAGTGAAGCAAATCCTGAATGCAGAAGATGATGACATTGATGGGTCGGCTGAAAGTGCAATCGAGGTATGGGTCTTTATTCTCTTGGATCGAATGGTTTACTGAAGTTCCGCATCTAGATGGCAATATCCACGAAGGCGAAAAGTTTCCTCGCTTCTGCTGTAACCCAAGAAGTTGTCAATGATATATATTCGGGCAGGGTTGTTTTCTCTGTCACTGCCCATCGTTCTATCTTGGCGGATAATTACAAGCCACGAGCAATAGAAATTTATAACCCGCTTGAGAAGCCTTTCATCGACCATTACAGGTGTGTCTTAGAAGCCATTGAGCAGAGTCGTCCCGCGTTCTAAATCGATTTTAGGTTGCGCGTACCGAAATACAACGCTTACATGGAATTCGTTAATTTCTCAATCTTGTTGTTTGTGTTCATCCTGTGTCTTTCAAGTGGGGTTATTTTATCTAACGGATTAAATCAAACTAATAATTTCCAGATCATGATAGCACACGAATTACATTCTGGGAAATGATATTTATCATCCTTGCTAGCGCCTTCACTCTGGGAGAATATAGTGCAGCTACAGAGCATGGTTGGATTAGTATGTTATTTGTCATTTTCTTCCTACCAGTACAATCTCTCTAATCCTGTGCCATTGACAAGTCTACATAGCGAATGTACGTTTCACTCAGATGCAACGAAGCTCTGTTACCCATCCCCTTCATCAATCAGATCTGGAACTCCTTCGATTTTGGATTCATCCTGATCTTTCTGGCTTACATGATATTGAGGCTGAGAGGACTCAGCAGCGGCGACAGTAAGGCTATTCTTATGTGCTATCTTCGTCTCTTGGGATCAACAGAACTTTTGCAGCATCTGTCTCTGACATGGCATTCGACGTTCTTGCATGTGGAGCCTGTATACTCTTTCCAAGGTGAGTTTCGTGACTGTGTCGAACCATTGCTATTATAATTTGACTGCTCAACATTTAGGCTAGCCTTTTTCGCGGTCTCGAACAACATGGTCGTTTTGTGAGCCGAAGTACAACTAGTAACTGCCCATCACGAAAACTGATGACCTAAATTGGACAGGTCCCTACGAGCGATGATATCACAATTTGTGTTTTTCATAGCTATTGCAGCCATTTGCTTCTCGGGGCTTCTATTTACACTGTGGACACTAGGTAAGTACTATTGCTCCACTGTTTTCGGGAGTAGTAATTGAGCGCCTTTCATTGACAGCGAGTAATGACCCCGAAGGCCACAGGCTATGGACGTTTAAATCAATAGCATGGCTGATGGTCCAAATATGGTTTGGTAATACCTACCTTAGCTTTGCACAGGCTGCAAGTTTTCATCCGCTGTTTGGACCTATTCTCATGACAATCTTCGCCGCTCTGTCAAACACGCTGCTCTTGACAAGTAAGGATTTGCTCAGTTTCTCGGTGTGATGACCCACTCTGATCGGCATTAGTTTTAATCTCTATCCTGTCAAACACTGTCGCCCGAATCGATGCGGTAAGTCCCCATGGGTCCATATCCTATCATGAAGGGGTCAACTAATGGAGGTAATATTGCCTACAGAATGCTACGCAGGAGGTTTGTCACTTTGTATCGGCTTTGACTATTTACACTGACGATCCCCAGTATCTATTTCAATACACGATAACGACCATTGAAAGGTGACTCAAATTTATGCCTCGCTGCAATCTCGCTACTGAAGTCATCTATCAGAGTGAAATCCGACGCTCTCTTTTCATATCAGCCCCCATTCAACATCCTCGCCTTTGTCATCTTGAAGCCTGCATCATGGTTCCTCACTCCTCGTGCTCTTCACTCTGCTAACGTCTTTCTCATCAAATTGACTAGTCTTCCTCATCTCATTATAATTGGCCTTTATGAACGATACTGGCGGACAGGTCAAAGCCTCCGCGAATCGAGCAAAGATGCAGCCCATTCATTGTTCAGCAGCCTTCCAAGGTATATCAAGAATATGCCCCTCATGGAGGCTCTCGTTGGCTCTGCTTCGAATGACCTCTATGACGCGATCTTTGATGTCGAAGTGAACGATGAGGACTACCATATTTTTGATGAGTCTGATCCAGAGCACGAGGAACCACAGCTGTGGTCTGTGCATTCCCATGATGAAAACGTACGAGGTGCAGCTCGTAGTGTCTCTAGAACCTCTACATCTAGGCTGCGATCTCGCCGGCCTACTAGTCTTGCTCGTTTGCCTGGTGGAATTACCCGCCCCCGCGATCCAAGCTCAACAAGAAATTCACCAAAGCAGCGCGTTCTATCCCCTGTTTCACTCGCTCCTGTGGACGTCAGAGGACCTCCAGAAATGGCCCCCTCTGCCTCGAATAATCTCAGTCCACTTGCACGTCTGTTCAGCTCTCGATTCCCGTCCTTCAATGGATCCTCGGTCATGGTTCACGAGACTGGAATCTCAGCGCTAGCAGCAGAAGCAGTCGTTCAAGCCACGGCGAACTCTGAGGCGAGCCTCAAACATATTGAATCGCTCCTGGATGCCGTATCACAGTTACCTGTTCAGAAACTCAAAGACGAAATGAAGGAGCTCCAGGTACGTCTTGTCTTGTCTTGCGCTCACAATATCCGTTGACGGCCCATAATTTTACACGTAGGATCGACAGGCGCGTATTGAGAATCTACTCCTCATGCTCACTCGTGGGATGCGCAACGAAACAACCCAGCCTTCACATCGAGATAGCACTATGACTTAACGCGTGTATGTGTTTTACACGATTCTGCTCCAATTGTCCGAGAATGGTGCATTCTATACAAGATGCTTCCGTTCAAAAAGTGATACACAATACCCTCGAATCTTATTGCTAGCGCGAAGAATATCGCGGGTTTCTCATCGGCTACAACCGAGTTATACACCAGTTCATCAGCCAGTACTGCCCTTTACTCCCTCTCACGGGAGCCAGGTCCTTTCTCGCAAACTCTGTCAATCGGGTATCGACTCTAATCCTCTCGCTCCCTCTCCCATCTTCACCACTAAAAACAGCCTCGATCCACAAATTCTCCCAGCTTTCCGGAGAATGACAAAACATTTGAACTTCTGGATTGTGCTTGTTGGGATCGTCGGTGACTAAGACTATAGCATTGATCCCTTTAACAGGCATTGCACTATGCTGCCCAAATATCACGGAGCCTTTTTCTGGAGAGAGCAGAGATGCAACGCGATGTGCCAGTTCGAGTTGTTTCTCTTCCGAGAACAGATGGAAAAAAGCGGATGCGTGTATGGCTGATAGTTTCCCCTGGAGCGGCGTTAGTGAAGTTAAGCCTCTCAAAGGCGGAGTTGTGATAGAAATGCTTGAGATATCGGCTTCTGTTATGAAAGCTCCTCGCGGTTCGATCATAGCAGGATTGAATGCATCCCCTGCAACAAAGGCGGCGGGAAATATCTCTGGAGTCGATTTGAATAGTTCATGACCATAATCCCAAAAGCCTGTTTGACGCACGAAACAAACCAAAACATATGCTCAGTTCTCGTGTGCGCCACACAAATATCTCGTCGTACCTTGCCGTAAATCCGACGCTATAACATTCTCAACGGGCCATCCATCTAAGACGGCTTTGCGTATGTCGTTTCCAACTGGGTGAATAGGATGGGAATATATTTGTTCTATGTTATTATGTCAAAAACGAGTGGATGAAGGTGGAATTCTCACAACAGCATCCTATGTCAAGAAATTTGGGATTCTTTCGTACCTGGAGCAATTTAAAAGCGTCTTTGTATCCTGGTTCAATTCTTGCTATCTTTAGCCTGTCAATAGCAGGGAAACAAGATCAATGGTCAGTACTTTTAGCAACAGGCGGGGAATAGAAATCTAACTTTGTGAAAGCGAACGACCTAATGCAAGGGTATCCATATACCTAAAGCACAGAATCAGATATATTTGCAAACATTACGCATAATGGAACGATGGCTCTGCTCACATTATACGCCCTCTCTTGAACAGCCAAGATATGTGTTCTCAAGGCATTCTCATCCTCAATCCCCGTAAGTTTGGTGAAGAATGCGAGTTCGTCGTTGTCCAGGCCATATATGCTTGGATCAAGCTTTGGTCGCAATGTAGGATCGTCAAAATAGTTGACAGCGTTGTGTGCCATCAGAGAAATAGCTTGAATTGAGCTTGAACAAGATTGACGAGAGTGAAAGTGAAGTTCGAAAACGTGGTTAAATTGGTCTACCACATTCATAGACAATTCATAGAGTATATATATATATGCTGTAGGTCTTACACTTAAAGAGCTCGGTTATTTGTTCAGATGAATTTGAGTTCGGAAGACTCCGTTTTTTTTTCATCATTCAAACAATTTTTGGAAGTTATAATTTTGGCGTAGGAAATCACATCTCATACATACACCCTCTCCGACTGTATGCCGATTTATGTTTAGCTTTGATAAGATAGATTCGCAGTAGTCCTCTTTTGACCTACTAAAATTATCCAGCTATGATATCAGAGACGCATATAAACATACTTGCATGACCATTTGAATTTCCATTTGACAGCTGGGAGGAACGAATATTTATACACTCTCTCTGTCTCTGTGTATTTATCTTAATACGCCGTTATTTTACAGCCTTGTTATGCACCAATGGATTGCCCAGAAGCGAGTATCATCATTTGCATCCATAATAGGTCTGAGATTCTTTAGTTGCATCTCCTCCAAATGAGCGTCGACCGTGATCCTCTGGTCTCCGTTACCGTCTTCACCGAAGACATCTTCCAACCACATCTGCTTCCAACTTTCCACGTTATGGCAAAACATCTGGACTCCCGCAGTAGCCTTCGTTCTATCATCTCCAGACCGAGGCAATATGATGGTTTGATAGCCTTTCACAGGTTGGGCACCGTGAAACCCAAATATTACGGAGCCCTTCTCAGGAGAGAGCAAGGACGAGAGCCGTCGAGCTAATTCGAGTTGTTTCTCCTCACTGAAAAGATGGAATAAAGAGGACGCATGTATAGCGGAAATTTTTCCTTGAAGAGGCGTCAAAGAAGTTAGATCTTTCAGAGACGGGGTTTCGATGGACGATATGCTTGATACATCATCTTCTGTGATGAAAGGACCGCATGGCTTGATCATAGCAGGATCGAAGGCATCTCCAGCGACGAATACAACTGGGAACGTCTTCGCGGTGGATTTATAAAGCTCATGGCCACAAACCCAAAACCCTGATATGGAATGACATCAGTAGACTTGTACTCATCATGCATAACGATACGCGGAGGCCTTGAGTAGCTCTTTGTATGCACACACCTTCATGTAAATCAGATGCTACGATATTCTCGACGGGCCAACCATCGAGAACGGCCTTCCGTGTATCATTTCCGACTGTTCGAGAGATCATTATCAAAGTCGTTTCTTTGCCCATGGCCGATCACTGGCTCACAGCAACAACCTATGTCGAGCAATATTGGATCCTTTCGTTCTTGGAGTAATTGCCAAGCCCGTCTATATCCTAGCTCTATCGTTGAAATCTTGAATCTACAACAAGAATCAGCATGTTTGATAGACAGAACAATGTTGAAGAGTAAATTTCTGACTTGAGAAAGGCAAACGACCTGATGCAAGGATACCCGTAGACCTAAAAAAAATATCAGAATCAAGATCACGACTCGGAAGGAAGAATGAAAATGGTCCACGCTCACTTCATATGCCTTTGCCTGGACAGCCATAATGTGCGCCTTTAATTCGTTTTCGTCTGCAATTCCGGTTTGATTTCTGTAGAAGTCAAGCTCTTCGCCCTCGAGGGTGTAATACCTTGGGTCGAGCCTCGGCCTAAGCAGAGGATCGTTGTAGAAATCAGCGTCTGCGGCCGTGGCCATTACTGTAAGTAGAATGTGAGGTTGAGAGTTATAGCAAATTTGCGGCTTGGAGCCTGATAAGAGATATCTCTTGTTTTCAAGAGATATACATCAGGTCCGGGACCTCTTTGACATCATTCTGACATTTCCTGAGAGCTGCACGCGAACGCAAAAGAAGGATTCAAAAATATCATAGAGCGGGCCGAGGGTTGTTCAAGGGGTGCCAGCAAGGGTAAGACGGTGTATCTGAATCAATTTATACAGATTTCGGTGGTATAGATAAAGAGATAAAGTTCAAGATCATACTGCGATAGAGAGAGGGAGCAAAGATAGAGAATAAGAGAGGCAACTTGAAGGTGGTTTGGTGGTGACGCCAAGTTGGGCGTGTTGGTCACGTTATTCACGTAACTAGCACGCATGTTTTTGCAATGTTTGGCAGTTGCTTCGGATAGACATATGGTCAGAATTCCATTAACGGAAAGTCAAACACCAAAAAGGGAAAGAATACCCAAGAGCACATAAGAGCACCTGCACTGTGTTGTTGGTTACAGATTAGTTACAGATAGCAAGGCTATCAACTTGTCTGAGCTTGTTTTAAGTCTGCATAGCCTGGTCATTGATAGAGGACCCATAACTCAGCTAAGCCTCATAGTCAATGCCTCAAAAAGAAATCTGTGTAAGTTTTAACTTTTGAGTAAGTGAGTTTAGAATAAGTAGCAGCAGTAGTAGGTAGATACAATACAGTATAGCTGCTAGAACTGTATACTGAAGCTTTGAAGCTAAAAATAGTCCTATTTTTTTTTCTGACCTACTAACTATGAAATTAGCTGAAAGTCAACATTTGAGAACTGTTTGGCCTATTTCTAAACAATATCAAGCATAAATCCTCTGATGTTATCCATGTCAGTATCCTCTAAAGCATTTCATTTGACATCTATAGATCTGTCCTTAGAGACATTAGATTCATCATGGGACTTGAATACTAGACTTGATGGTGATAGCAAAGGTTTATCAACTATTGCAGTGCTTTGAACAGAACAAGTGGAGTTTGGAAGATCTAACTAGCTGCTACTAGTAAATAAAATTTCTCTGGCAAAGACACTGAGTACTTCCTCTATGTCTTCTTTTATTCTACCTTGGGTTTCTGCTTCTAAAATATTAAGTTGTAAATCTACTAACTGGATAAGAAAACTCTAAGTTGGCTTCACATCTTTATGCTCTTCTGGTTTTTTCTGACCTATATACCCTGTAGTTACTGCAAATATAAAATCATCTGCTAGAGCTAATTTTGTAATGTTGGGTGAAAACTTTAGAATAGTTTAAAGCTCAGAAATCACATTATGGCCATAGAATGCATCTAATATAAGCCACAATAATAACAAGGTATGTAGGGTAGATAACTGAAGGCCTTTGTAAAATGTACTGAAGACAAGTTTGGCTCTATATTCACATTACAAAAAGTGTGTCAAGGTAGAAAAGAGTAAGTTCTGAAGGCTCCATAGAGCATTTATTAAATCTCCAGCTTACAGATATCAAAGTACTCCTATGCTAATTTTGGAACTACATGAATGAGGGTGAACCAGAAGTTGAGAGACATTGATACATTATGCAAAGAGATATAAGTTAATATAGACTAGTAATTCAGGATATAGATTTTACCTGGGGTAAGTATTGTATTCTGTGTATAATCAGCATAGTTTCAAAGAATTATTTGTCAGTATGAGATTGAGTTGGCAAAAAGAGTTATCTTCACCATATGCATCAGAGTCTTCATTAGTAAGTATTAGAGTATGCATATTTGCAAATGCAAGATGAATTCCTTTTTTGAAGGTTTTTGCTATCTTCATCCAATATAATAGTGCATTGAGGTGAAGATATTGCACAGAGGCCACATACTCCAAGAGAAACAACATTCTATCTCTATCTTCTGGAACTATAT
>QFFD01000722.1:0-107906 GCA_003314615.1 Pholiota microspora
GTGGTGGTGTTTCCTAGACCGTTTGTGGATCCTAGACCGTTGGTGGATCCGAGGCCGTTGGCGCCGAGGTGCGAGTGCGAGTGGGAGTGCGCCGGAGTGGGAAGTGAACTGAGGTGCGAAAGATGGCTCTGGGCGAGCGGACTCGAATACCCGCTCGTATGCCCGTGCGCGTTCGCACCGAACCTATACGCCTGCCTATGTCCCTGTCCCTGTCCCCCGTGCAGCCCGTGTGCCTGGCCGTTCAGACTCGACTGGCTATATCCGTGTCCGTCGAGACCCAAATGCTGAGCGCCCAACAGTTGCTGGTGCTGGTGGTGGTGGTGGTGGTGAAGATGGCCGCCACCACCACCGGCGACGTGGGCCCCCCGCCCGGTCCCCATCCCCGGGCCGCCGGCCCCGCCGTGGGTGTGGAACTTGAACGAGAAGAGCCCGTCGTCGTCTGTTTCTTCTTTTACTATGCCCATCGCTGCGCCCATCCCCGTCCCTGACCCCGGGCGGCGTGGGCCTGGGGACACGCCCAGCGAGGAGGGGAAGGCGGGCGCGCTGGGAAACGCGGAGGCGGAGGTGGAGGAGGAGGAGGGGAAGGCGGAGGCTGGGCCGGCGGGGGACGCAGAGGAGGGCGTGGTGGACGAGGAGGGCGAGGGGTAGACGGGGGAGGTGGAGGTGTGGATCGCCATGTTGGGTGGGCACAAAGAAGTAGACTCGCGTCGTCGCGTCCAAATACAATATTCACTCCACGCGACGCTATATGTATATCCAACACCCAGAGGGGGGGGAGTCATCCCGCTGACCTCACCTCCCTTTCATAACATAACCACACCCCCAACCCGCCCGTCTCAGATCCCCATCGCATCGCCCCCCATCTCATCTCCCAGCAAAGGGAATGAAAGAAGCCAAACCCAAAAAAAAAAAAAAGAAAAACACACCAAGCGGACCCCGCGCGCAGCCTCAGCCTACGATGCCCAAAAGCGTCAACATAGTGAGATCGGATGCCAGATCTCTCGCGCAGATCTGGGGAGATCGACGCAGTGACGCGTGACGCGTGACGGTGGTCCCAGAGTGCACATATGGGTATGCTATACAGGGATCGTGGCGCCACCGACGACAACCCCCCCGCGCACGCATCCAGCCACACCGAGTCGGCGTACACTCCACGCGCGTCTATCTACCGCACAATCCACAACCCGCCCCCCGCTGGGCGACGAACCAAACGCACACAAGCCGCTCGCTCACCGCAGCTGCACCTGTCTACGCGCCTTCAAATTCAGTCCGATCCAATCCAATCCAGTTCCCCGCTCCGACGCGCATATGCGCCTTCTCTCACCTCCACCGCCACCGCCACCGCGTCACTCAATTTTGTCGTACACGCCAAACTTCACGGAAGTCGTACGCACACTGAAGTAGTACCAAACCAGATAATCAGACAAAACCAGATAATCAGGCCAAACCGTACTACACACGACACACGACACAGGGACACAGGGACACGGCCTCGCGCCGCCCCAACTGGCAAACCCGGCCAAAACAGTCCCCTCTGAATCCTGCGCACACCGCCGCCTTCAGGATTTAGCAGCAGCGCGTCGAATCCTTGATCGAGCACTCACCATACGGATGCCCACCGAATGTGAAAGGACAGCTCCAGCGAAAGGAAAGCGCTCGAATACCCTGTTTCCTATTTCCTGTTTTCTATTTCCTGTTTCCTGTTTCCTATTTCCTATCCTATTTCCTGTCTCCTGTTTCCTGTCTCGAATACCCTATTTCCTGTTTCCTGTTTCCTGTTTCCTATTTCCTGTCTCGAATACCCTGTTTCCTATTTCCTGTCTCCTGTTTCCTGTATCCTATCCTATTTCCTATTTCCTATCCTATTTCCTATTTCCTATTTTACTTCATCTCCCACCGTTGCCCTCCGAGTCACCTCAAGCCCAGAAACTCGAGTGCCCCCACTCACATTAACATTAACATTAACATTGACCATTGACACTCACATTAACATGAACATCGACATCGACATCGACAAATCACGCACTCACGCACGCACGCATGCTCGGAGAGGCGAATTCACGTTTAAAGCTATCAAAGCGTCACCTTAGAGGCCTATCCCAATCTCTGTCCGAGTCTGAGTCCGAGTCCGAGTCTGAGTCTGAGCTACGCTACGCTAAGCTAAGTTAAGCTAACCTAAGCCCACATCGCCCGCGCCCTCCTTGCATGGCGCCCGCGCGTGTCTCAAGTTCACGAGAGCTCCCTTCGTCTCAGATTCTCAATCCTGCTGTGGTCTGGCTTGGCTCTGGGGCGAGATTTTTGAGGCTTCCTCTCCTCTTCTTTTCTCTTCTCTTCTCTTCTCTTCTCTTCTAAGCACGGGTGGGTAGACCCTGCCCCAGACACAGACCCACCCCGAAATAGAAATAGACACACATACCCACTTGCACACCTCCGAGCCCAGCACACCTCCGCACCAACCAGAATGACAGAAGACTAGGGAAGGGAAGGGAAGACACAAACGCAAGTGTGCTTGTTGCTTATTATTGCTTATTGCTTATTGCTTATTCGAAGGAGGGGGGCGGGGGGGGAGAGAGCGTACCGCCCCGAGGCGAAGCCGCCAGAATTCGAAGGGCTGGGTAGGTGCGTCTTGTAAATTTACGACGAAGACGCTTTACTTTTACGCGAAGCTTACCCTTACCCTTACGCGTTACTTACACGAAGCAGACCCTTGCGCGAAGCTTACACGAACCCTTCCCTTGCGCTTACGGGCGACACCCCGGGATCCCTGTCCGCGCCTCGAGCTGGGTTTCTGTCATGTCGCACGCGATTCGGAATGCTGGGTCTCGTTACTTCAACTTGTAGACTTCGAGGCGGGCACGGTGGGTTGTTTTTTTATTTTATTTTAATTTATTTTTGTTGTTGTTGTTGTTGTTGTTGTATGTTGTACGAGTACATGGAAGATAGGACTTACTTCTTGCTTGATAGAAGGTACTTAGGAAGAAGGCGGTGAGGGGGGAAAGGATCTACGCAATCCGGAGTTCTCGGTGTTTTTTTAGTTGAGTTGAGCACAGCGACAGTGTCTTGTTGTTGTTTCTTTTTTTTTATTTTTACTTAGGAAATAGATGGAAGATGGAAGGTGGAAGGTGGAAGATGGAAGATCTCATCGGACCGAAGGGGAATACAGACGGAATGCGAGTGCGAAAGTGGGACTTAAGGCAGGGGCGTGCGGTTCATAGACTTCAAGGAAGGAAGACGTGGTTCTCGGATTGGGAGTGGATAGACGGGTGGTGGGGTGGTGGTGGTGGTGGTGGTGGTGGTGGTGTTAAGTGTGAGAGCCGGCGGAGGGGAGGTCAAAGGGCGAGCTAATAGAATAGTAGGCGACGTCATGGTCGTGGATAATGTATGTATAGCAATAAAGTAAGTAACTTGAATGAGCACACCAAAACCAAAGGCACTTTGAACGCCATCTTGGGTGCGAGGGTGCGTGCGTGGATGTTACGGAGCTTGGAGCGTGAAGACTAATACCAGCGTCCAAGCTTACCCCCCAATATCCAAAACTTGAGATTGGAGATTGGAGATTCAAGTGTCTGTCGAACGATAGCAAGCAACACATCGGCGCGTGCATGCCGTGAACGAATACATGACACCATCAGCGCATTCCCTCTCTCGAGCCCCACCCTCAATACACGAGATTGAGTTTGGCGCCTCGCAAGATAATGGCACAACTCAAACCGTGACGGCGCCTTCCTTTCTCTCCAACCTTCGCGCCCCATCCCCATCTCCATCTCCATCGCCATCTCCATCGCCAGGACCCAACTTAGTCTACTCGACGTTCTGATTTAATGTCTCCTTTCTACGCCCCCCCATCTGCTGCCGGCGGGGGGAGCCTCATAGTTGTACAGTTGCAGCGAACATGATGTAGATAGAGTCTTCGAAATTCTAGCTGAATCTCTGGACCTGGATCTGGGTTTTAGGCGTCCCCCCCAATAATCCCCCCTTAGCTCTTCGGCTTTCCTATTCCATTTCGAGACGTTGAACTCATTGGCAGACACATACATACAGATGATTGTGGGCGAAATTTCAGGCGTGGCTGCCGTTGCCCTCCGGGCCCAAGCGCGCGGCACAAAGTCAAGTCACAATGCACAGTGGCGTCCCCCTCTGCCTCCGGAGTCCCCCCCTCCCCCCAGATAATGGGTGTTCCACGTTCCCCTTCCTCGCTGGTCGTCAGTTAGGTGGTAGCTGTGCCTCAAGCTGACGACACTACCCACGTTGCGACGCAGATCCCCGTCGACGCACTAGGGAGCAAGACAACGCTAAGTTTATTTACATTAAATCCAACCTGAAATGAAATACAAACAACAGACGCTGGAGCCTGGCGCCCAGGCCGAGCGGCCATTGTGCGCGCGCGTACGTGAACGCGACGATAGCCCCCCCCCCCCCCCCCCCCCCTCTCAACGTGCTGTTACTTTGCGACCGAGTTAGTTTGGAGAATTTTTGCAGAAATTTTCAAATGAAATGTCAGCGCTGAGCGCTATGTGCGGCGTACGACCAGGTCCCCGCAGCGTTGTGTTTGTTTGTTTGATGCGAGGCTATTAGTAGCCTTCACTTCATCGTGACGCCCACTGAGTTATGTTTAGCGCGCGTCGTGACGCCCTCCCCACGCGTAATACTGTGTGTGTGCGTGTGCTTGTTGGACGCGCGATACGCACGTGCTCATTGAATAGCGACGCCGATTCAAGACCCAAGTTCTCAAAAGTAGTGCAGCCAATCCCCCTCGGCGTCTCTGGGACCACCCTCCATATTCTACCTACCACACTCCCGGGACCAACTAGTAAGATTCTGACGCCAGCAGCAATCCACGCACGCGGTCTTCTATCAGTTTCTGACAAGTCTAAATCCCCCCCCCCCCATCTAAAAACATATTGACAGAATCAGAAACATGGACACGAGTCCCCCCTCGCGTCATGGAGATGGCCATGGCTGCCCTGCCTCCTGCTAGTGATTCTGTCAGTACAATGCCCAACGTCCAATCTCAAAATCGCAAGACATATCCGAGAAAGCGGCATCGCGCACACGCACGCACGCATGCTTGGACGCACACGCATACACGCGCTTTCAAGTTCGCACTCTGTTAATCTGAATCATATCGAGTTAGGGCTTTTGGCAGCTCCTCAAGTAAAGGTCATTCCCCCTCTTCCATTCCTGGGCCTTATCACTCAGTCCCATGCTACTTTGCAGGGTTCCACCTGCCGCAGATACCCGTACCAAGTCACAGAAGATTCATACATCAACACAACGATAATCGCGGTTTCCCAATAGCGCTCCTTTCATGCCGTCCAAACTCCAAAAAAATCGAAGTGTTTAATGTCCCAGATGGTCTAATACTAGACCATCGGTGCTGGGCGAGCTACTCGGTAATCAGCGGTATAATCAGATTCAATCACCAGCACTAGTCATAAAAATCCAGCAACGGCGCTGGTTCACTACTACGACTGCTTGCGTTTTTTTTTTAAAATCACGACATTTAATTTGGCTTTCGCCGCCGTTCCAGCAGCGCGAATAACATATAATACAAAATAGATAATAATAGTCAGAGCACCTTCTCTAGAGAACAGAAGCATGGAAGACGAAGTAAGGAAGATGGGAAGGGGGAACCCTGCCGGCACAATTAAATGTTCACGGTCATTTCCTACGTTCATATGTTCAAATTTTAAAAACGTTATCTAAACAAGGCTCGCACTATCGCAAGTCAATGATAGTTTCGAGTGGGTATTTACTGAGTCCGTAGGATCCAAGAGACACCACACTAGGTAGTTTAAATGAATTTGGTCCATGACAGGAGCGTTCTCCAGTCCTTTCCCAGCAAATCGGAAACTCGCAGTGCTTCTCTGCATTGACAAATTTCACACTGAGAGTCAAAATCACGACATTTGACATTGACATCACTATCGCTCATGAACAGACCCATGGCGAGCTAGATATATAGTCGTACAAACTGGATGACTCGCAAATAAGTCGACCTCGACCTCATATCGTGCGACGGCGACCTAATAAATATACACGCCCGTCATACTCCTACCGAAGTGGAGATTGAATAGGCCCCAAATGAACGTCCAACTTTTCGAGTAAGATGAATACTAGGGGGCGCGCGTAGACAGCGCGTTGATCTACTATTGACTTAGCCCAATGTTGCCTCGTGTATTTACGGAATCCTGACTGTCGAAAACGCGAAGTTCCACCTCCCTGGATTTCTTATGACCAAGGTAATTGACAAATTATATTAGAGATTACACACCGGTGTGCTTTGGTCCAGGACGTTTATGGTTTCCGAAGGTTGGCATGAAGCTCGCGAAGTTCTAGGACTCACTTCTAAGGGACAAAGAGGATTAAACGTGGCTATTCACCCTCACCCCACATAGTCCTCGGCGGAGACACTTATCTATAGGCCAAGCGTGCTCTACAGACCAGAGCAATGGAATCTATTCTATGTCCCCGTTTGAATTGTACGTTCGAATGAACATAAATCTATAACTTGACGTGTACACGTTCAACAGCGAGTATATGCTCTGTTACATGTCCTGTTATTATACAAATTTATATGTTCGTACTCTAAATCATCTTCTAGATTTCACTTGTCGAAACCCAGCTTTTCCAAGCCCAGAATAAATAGATGTTGCTCCTATAAAGGGCTGGTTCCACCCACGAGTGATATGTGCATTATTGGTCACAAAAATTTGCAAGCTTTTCCGAGATTCCCCTCTGCTCCTCGGCCGACCTACGTCCCCATTATCATGCCAGAGTTTGACAGAAATATGGAGTGATCATGATCACCTTTTGTGTAGTCCCAATACCAAGCTCCCGGGGTCGTTCCGAACGTTCCCCAATCAAAGAACAAACCTGATGAAGTTAGAAGGGCTCATCTGAACACAATAACGTACCAAGTTTACAAGAATTCGATAACATGCACAGCGCATGAGGCTAGCAAGGCTGGCAAGTTCTAAGGTCGGTGGCAAGCCGGAATGCGGCCCGGGGCATCGAATGTCTTCTCCAAAGGTTATGCAGGGATTCTTTCGTCCCCAATCCCCTCGCGCCGAACATTCCATAAATTCATCGAATGAATCATCCTTCAAAATTTTCTTGAATACCGAACATCGTTATCGACCTCCTTTCAGAGCTCTCAGAACTTCTTTTATTGACAAATTATGCACAAACGTCGGTGACGCAGTAAAACGCTGCGCGCGGGCCCGCTCCAGACCGCGTGGCGCGGCGCGGATGCAGAATCACACACGCTCCGCCAACCCACTCCAGCAAAAGTTCCAACTCAGCGACGATCGATCGACGACGCAGGCACTTATAAGCACAGAAAGACGATCACCGGTTATATGTCTTCAAACGCCGAGAATCGAGACGGCTTGGAAACCCCGGAGAGCGATATTGCTATTGTTCTCAATGCGTACCGCCAACGTTACTTTTGGCCTGTGAGCCACTATGTATGAGTATCAGTATTGGGACATAAACGACAGAGGTATGTAACCTTACTGTGCGTTGTACGCCAGATAACTCATAGTGTCGTACGACCTGCAGTAATTTAGGGGTACGCGCTTGGCTATTGCTACTGGAGCGTGCAAGGTAATTTCGAGTCTGACCGCAATAGACAGAAGTAGAAAACTTCTCGCAAGGTTGAAGGCGCGTTGTCTCTGAAAATTCAAGATCAAAGCACAAGCATCGCACATCATAGTACTAATCAGGGCGTTCGGACTATAGCATTGACCAGGTATAGAAAGCGGGTGCCTTTTCGACAAAGTTTCCGTGGTACATAGGAGAGACAAACTTTCGCCTCGCACACATGGTACCGGCGAGCAGGAGTCTGAGAACACTATCTGATATCTATATCCCAAATTTTTACTTTCAAATTGTTGCTTCCTGAAATTGTATATCTTATGTAGCAGTTTATACCATGAATATTCGGAATCCAAGTCTGTGGATATATATGTTGATCATCTGAAGCAATTTTGAAACTATGGATTCGCGGACTCGGACCCTCCTAGTCATAGACTGAGTGGGGGCCTGCGGCGGCTGACGGGATCCAAAATTCTTTGCGCAGGCGTTACCGAATGCTGGCTCAGTGAATATTTCACTCTTCGCTTTTTTATGAGAAAATTGACAAGATCTGAGGTAGAAATAGGGTGTCTGTGCTTCTGAGCGTGAAATAGAAAATTTCAACACCAGTGGTGAGTCTTGACCACGGCGAATCCGCCTCTTCACACAAATCGGTCTCTTTGGATTTTTACCCACTCCGAGTTTTGTCTAGCTCACGTAATAAGCCTCAATAGTACCGCGATATGATATCTTTACATATCATGCCCGCCAGAGGTATCTATCTATCTGTGCAGCTACTATAATCTAGTATGATCTATGATTGATACAGCAACACTGAATGACGCGAGTCTGATCAGAGATCAGTTTCTATTGTACTTCAAGCTGACCGTAAGTATCTATTTTCCCAATATTTTTCATACTTTGCAGATGTGTTCTATTTTTCTTTTTTTGCTTCTGAGTGTTGTCTGAGTGTAAAAACGATGGTCCAAACAAAGTCTAAATTAAGTAATCCTCATGGTCTGGTGGTTAAACTCCATATTCCAGCAAGAAATTTACTTGCTGAAGCTCAAAGTAGGAGATAGTGTACTAATTGGTCCATGAAAACTACTTTCTAACGCACGTCGAAGCTGGCAGACTCGCTGAACGCCGCCATATCATTTCCGAAGTTAATCCGTTCCCGCCCACACGAAACGACAAATCAGAATCCAATGAAACTCTCCAGCTGGCTCCATGGTGTAGAATTTCTCTCATCTTTTCGCTCCTTGCACCCTTTGAGAACTTATTCGTGAGTTTGCCGGTCACTGTGTCTGGCTTTGTCTTGAGCTTTCTAAATGTAGCATCCCGCAGTCAATTAACTTTACCGCTGATACAAGTGTACTCACATCAATTCTTAGCTACGGGCTATCCCCTCGCTCTGAAAGTATTTCTGCTAGAGATGTACCACAAAGGACATGTTCCATCGAGCTCCAATGTTCCCAACTAGTGGCTACCCTTCAAATAGCTTTTTGTGGAACTTGTTTCCCTAGAACATCTTAACCTTATCATTGAGCGGCTCCGCCATTACATGACCCAATTATGCCATGTTACTTGTGTAAAGCAGATATCATCCACCTTGAAATTGTGTATTCTATTCAGTCCTCACGGTCGGGAAGTTGGGTTGATCAGACGTATGAGCCATCTTGCTTGCCAGTGCAAATAGCTTGAGTTCAACACGGAGATATTTATACATGATTCATCAACCTAGAGTCCATATAAAACGGCGGTTTGCCCACAGCGGACGTCTCTCTTATCATGCCAGAAAGACACCGTACGCTTCGCTCGACCGCGCCGTGGAATTAGTCAGAAGACAAAACTAAAATCGCGCGTTACAAATGAATATTAATACGGAGACTTAGATAAGGTGTGCACTCTGCTTGTCACAGGCCCTGCGAGAACAGTGTATAGCATAGAATAATAACAAACGATCTTGCTCCGAGACAGGATCATTTACACGTTCAAGAGAACTACACGACATTTTGCACATATTCAAGGTCCATTCACTTTAGTAACATCGGCTTGTTTCTGCATCGATTCGCTAGAACATAAGGGAATGCCTCTGGGTGAGCTTGGGCTCTTTAGGAGCCGCAGGTCTCTCGTTATTCTGTGTAGAAAGGCCAGCCTCAGCGGCGCTCTTATCTAGACTATTACGAGAAACACCGTCTACTCTATGCCAAATATAGCTCTATAGGTGTCGTTATCGAACTAAAAGATGCATCAAACTATTTATATAAAGACTATTCATGTACTTTGTGTGAATAACACTCCATACTCTGGGTTGCATATACCCTATGATCTATCTCACTACCACCGAATGTGCTCTCAAAAGCTTGAATCTTGGCATATTTTTCACGCATACTGTGTCGGAAATAATGTAAGCCATGTAACCAGTACATCTAACGATGCGTGTATGAATTGTATGAATCTCACTATGCCACAACAACATGTAACGTTTAGCGCCTAAGCTAGCGCTTAGGTATCGGCGATCTATAGGGAGAACTAAAAAGGAAATAGTGGGACATCATTGGCGCGGGCGCTTCCTTGAAATACTCCCGTGAACACGGGGGAAGCTATTCACAAACGTTCGGAACTAGAAGACTTCTTGCTGTCTAGATCTGAAGCTCATCTATAGGCTCTAACTCACGAGCGATGGTATCTAAAGAGGCCATTGCCAACCCTTTGCTAGCCGGGAAATCAAATGGTCAAGACGAGATACTGTGTTGCTCTCTGGGGGATTCTCTTCCTAGTGTATGGTTCTGATATTCGGTGACGAGCTGTCTGCCTCCGATAGAGTGTGGGTTCTTAGAACATCTTTAAATAAGGATTTTTGACCCTGTATTCATGGAGCTTCGCTGGGTCCGAAGGTTACAGCATGCCAAGGTTAGCGTTTAACTTCGTGGCTTTTCCCTAACATTAAACAAATAGCTGCAACGTTCTCCGCATCACGAAGATACGGAAACAACATATTCCTTCTACCTAGACATACACGAGCCTACCAAAACTTCAATATGATATATCATGATCTAGAAGGATGTCGTCTGCAAAGACTGGATCGATTGAAGAGTACTTACCAGAATCTCGGAGGGAGTGCGCTGCATTCAAATCGATACTCTGACTTGTAAAAGCTATTGAAAATCCAGGTTGATTTAACCACATTGCTATTTAGCTGCGTTGGTGCGATTAACTTACTCGCAGGATATTAATTGACTTCGAATCCTTTCCCATCCACTCACGAAACGAGTAATTCGACTACGCGATAGTCGTGAATCTGCGAAGTGTGGCATCAATCTGTCTACCAGTTTGACACCACCGAAGAAACTGAACGCACCCGTACAAATTTTCTGATCTGAATATTGCGATTCAGAGCCGTGCAGAGGATACAAGAACCTCAGGCCTCGTTGTCTATGTTATTGGCATCTAACCCTCCGATGATAGCTTCCGAAGGAGGTAGACAGTATAGTTTCTGTCTGTGCTCTAGACATGGGTTAGAAGTCACTGCTCTACACTTCCTAAGCCGTAAGAAAGGATCATAATACTTCGACCATCGACAGTAACTCGTTAGAACTTTTGGGCTTCAAGCTTCAGTCTAGTTTGTAAGCTTGCAGTCTGAAGGCTAGATTCAGTCAACTTCGTTTTGGAAACTACCCGAGTAGCAGCTATAGGGAACTTGATTATGTTTGTATAATAGATAAGATAAGATTGCCTTATGACGTACTTAATTAAGCGCTCGCAGTACAGTAGCGAGTAAGAACCCAACTTCCAAGGCCTCAAATATGGACCAAAAACAAACCAATGGTTTGAATTGCGTAAATAGCGAATGCGTGTATTATTACATGTATACAGCTACACACAATATCACGACAATATCTAAGTATTCCGATTGCAGTACTATGCATATGCCTGACGTAACTAGTAAAATAAACGTGAAGCTGATGATCGATTCGCATTAACGCAGCGATGGTTATGAATATATACGTAGACAGACAGAGACAGAGAAATAGTGAGGACCGTTCAATAAGATAATCGAAAGCAAGAGATGAGCTAGGATGATGAGCCAAGAGGAATGTGAGGAAAAGAATTGGAATATAAGATGAAATTATAGAATAAAAGCAAGAGGAGGGGTGTATTCAAGACTAACACAAGCCATTGAGCTCACGGCATAAGTTTCAACGGCCGTCTACCATCTGCGCGGCGCTGAGTTTTGAGGGCGGCGGCGCAAGAGGTACCGATGAAGCACCAAGACGAGGGGATAGACGCTCCCGATCTCTTTCATTCCGATCGCGATCACCACCGATCCCGCTGGCACCATTCACAGTCGGCCTACCCGACCCCTGTAGGGATGACATCAGAGGCGATCCCGTTCGGCTGCTGCCATTGTAGGGTGGCAGAGCGCCATTTTTCATAACAACATCCTGCATTGAGGACGGGGGACCAGAAGACAGTGGAGGCGGTGGGTGGTGGCCAGTCGGTGTAGACGTCCTACCAGGGCCAGAGAGGTGCGGCGAGGAGGAATATCCTGGGCCCGGAGGAGGTCCAGATAATATATGTTTGTTAGTGCTGCTGGCTGGGACCGGCGAGAGGGCACGCGTTTTTGGACTAATGAAGATAGATCGGCAAGCATATCAACGATTTGCAAAAGGAAGCAGCAGCGGCATTTATTTCTGGAAAACTCACCTGTTTACTGGAGACCGGTACGCAGTCGACGTAGGGGGATACGAAGGGCTCTGCGGTGGTCGGGCACGATTGGTTGGAGGCGGAGGTGTAGTTGCTATTCGATGGTGAATGGCCGACGAAGGAGCGTTGGCCATGCGCCCGAGAGGCTGAGGAGCGTGAGCTCCGGAATTCGTCGCATATCGGTGGCCTTGCACAGGAGAACGTACGTGTGCGTCGCGTGGAGAACCTAGATACCCCGACGGCGGTGGCGCAGACCCCGACATTCTATACGAATCGTCCATGGAGCCAGCACCATTCCACGCTGGCGCGCCCCTCGGAGAGGAGGTCGAGCTACTTAAACCCGAGCCGTTAATGTGGGAAGTAGACGACATTCCGGCAGCGGCTTGCTGCATGGTATGACTTGACGCCATGACGAAAGGCATCGCCATAGGACGATCGCCGCGATCTTCGAGAGGTGGACCCGTCGAGTGCCTCCCAGAGGGTATCTTCCGTGAGTCCCGGTCAGCTCTCTCCCTGTTCATGGCATCACGATCACGATCACGATAATCCGCGATGGACGGGTGATGCGGCGGGTCGTCCACAATTTTACCAGGCCAATGCCCAGAAGGTTGTCGCTTGTTTTCGGAGGACAACATTATAAGTTCGGTCGGATGAGGTTGGCCTGGGCCGGTATGTACTGGACCTTGGGGAGGGAGACGGCTACCTTCGTAGTCCCTTGTAGATCTCGGACTATGGGTGATAGGAGGCGCAGCTCCAGTGAGCGGCATGGAAGATGCATGCTGCGGTCCTGGCTGAGGGTGATGGTGGTGCACGACGTGGTGGTGATGCATTCGATGGTGATGATGGTTATGTAGGTGGTGAGCATTCGCTCCTGGTGCTTGAGGAGGACCACCGCTTGTGCTATGGATATGAGAAAGGCTTGGATGCGATGGAGTAGACCCATGGACGGAAGCTTGACGATGAGACATCTGCTGCATATGCTGATGTTCACGTTGTCGGTCCCTCTCCTGGTCGTTATACTCGCGGTCTCGACGAGCGCGATCCATGTCCCTATCTCGCTGCTCCTTCTCCCGCTCGTCACGCTTTCTTTCGCGCTGGTCTCGAAGAGCTCTATCCCTTTCTTCATCTTCGTGCATCATCCGCGAATCCCATTCCCCTTTACCACCGTTGCCCCCATGAAAATTCCCCATGCCCATCCAACTTCCATTAGCCTTGGGGTTTCCATTCCCATTTGGCGCTCCGTGGACGGGCGATACTGAATGTCTGGCATTCAGGCCATTCATGCCGCCCAGGTGGTGACCGGACATATGAGGCGGTAGCGGCGGAGGTCCATGGCCAGCGCTGCTACCAGCTTGGCCAAAATACAGGTGGTTTGGAAGCGGCTGGTGTACGTTGCCGCCGTTGCTCATACCGCCAGGCACCATCGTGCTCATCTCGTGCTCGCTGGTATACCCATGGTGTGGGCCAGGTCCCATTGACATAGGCTGTCCATGCATGGAGGGAGGGAGACGCCCGCCACCGCCAGACATCGGGTAGTTTGGATAGGCGTTCATTCCATCGCGCGAGCTGCCAGGACCTGGAGGCGCATACTGATCGCGAACGCGTCCAGGAGCGCCGCTAGGGCCGAATGACGGAGACATGTCGTTGTACGGCTCATAACCCATACCAAGATGTTGCGGGTGCATGAGTGATGGCTGCGGAGGGCCCATAGTCGGCTGCAGAGAGGGACCGCCGTTGGGCATCATACTCGACCTGCCCATACTCACACCGCTCATCATAGACCCATTACGTTGTAGTTGAGAGGGATAATGAGGCGGTTGGATTAGTGGCTGCTGGTCGTAACCAGAATTGCGTCGATGTTGGAACAGAAAATCCAGATCGCTCTGAATATCACTGGCAGACAACGTCGATATCTCAGGATAAACAAGATTTTTGGGGTATTGCGAATGGCGGTGATGGTGGTGATGGTGGCGATGGCGGTGGGTATCCGGTTTATTGTGTTTGCGTGATCCAAACGGGTATGACTTGATTATTTTGCGAAGGGAGGGAGGTGGGAGTGGAGTATTTGGGATTTCCGAGAGGTGGGGAATACGCCGGACTAGAATATATGCGCTTAATTTCTTTGGTTCACACTTAGGTAGGCCCGAATATACATACTTGGCTGTGGTCTTTCGATTGCGCGTCGCTCTCTTTCGAGTTTCCTTCGTTTGCGGCTGGTTTCGGCGATCATCTCTGTTTGGAGATCATCCCGAGTAAACTAGAAACATCGCCAGAAAACATAAGACACGAGACAGTCATAGGAAAGAATAAACATACCTTCCACCAACTCCAGATATTGCTTTCGTCTGCGTTCCTCCGCGCGACTGCATTAGCCTCTTCGTAAGAACGCTTTCTCGAGGCTAGCTCGAGACGCTTATCACGTCGCTTTGATAGTTCTTTCTGGAGATGTTGGAGTTCAGGATGGACCACTAAAGTAGTAAATACCATAATCAACGGAAGTAAATTTCAAAATCAAGCAGAAAAGCATACCATTTTGCACGAGCAACTCCTCCCATGCCAATGCTTCCATCTTCTCCACGTATACTCGTTCGCGCAGGAGAGCGAACTTGAGTTCAATGGTAGCAAGAACGTCTAATGCTTCAGCGCGATGCGCCGGCTGAAGATCGCTTTCATGATCTTCAACGTCTACATCAGCGTCACCGTTCTGCGACGCGTGCTCCTCGTCATTGTCGGCTTCGTCCTCGCCTTCTTCGTTATCATTGGGGACTTCAGCCGCGTCCTGTTCATTATCCTGTTCATGTTCCTGTTCTTCGTCGCCTTCTGGGTCGGCACCGTCGTCATCACCTTCGTTTACTTCCTCCTCTTCCTCTTCTTCGCCTTCAGGTTCGACCTCAATAGCCTCCTCTTCGGCCTGGTGCGGTTCCTCCGGCTCATCATCCTCTTCGTGGATCTCTTCCTCGCCCTCATCTTCGTCTTCTTCATGGTCGGGTTCGCTGGGATCCATGTCGACGTCTGGGTCTTCAATTGAGTGGTCGTTAGCTTCTTCGTCAAGATCCATCTCCTCAACAACATCGACGGCACTAGTCACCGATGTATCGCCTTCGAGGGCGGGGATTGTCGCATTTTCATCGTCGCTAGCAACAGTAGGCGGCGGGTCCTCATCATCAGGCGTCGAAGGCTTTCCACGGGATTTACCCTTGCCCGCGCGCGGGGCCGATTTTGCGGCCTTGAGTTTGCTTTTGGCGATCTTGGACTCGTCTGCGCTTTCCTCAGCAGGAAGTTTGGCACCTGGAGTGGCAAGCCGTGAGGGTGACGGATCCCGTGTGCCCGCTTCCGAAGCAGTTCCAGATTTTGCGACCTCTACGGACGAAACGACAGCTGCCACGATGGATGGAGGTGGGGCAATGGTGTCCACTGCATTTACGAGGGCAGCAAGCGCGTCGAGAGCAGCACTTGAGTTCGCCGTTGTGGAGGGTACGATAGGTTTAGAGTTGAGTTTGGGCGGGGGCGGAGGTGACGTCGGGTTGGAAACATGGGGTATCGAATGGGCTTCTGAGTCAGTATGATCTTCACCCTGAGAGGCGCCTTCGCCCTCAGGGTCCTCATGTTGTGATTTGATCCCGTTTTTCTTTCTCGGAGCAGGGGCATCCGACCCACTGCTCTCATCTTCGTGTCCGCTGTCATTCCTTCTTCGTGAGTTAGAGACACGGCGACGAGCGCGAACGAGTTTCTTCCTCTTTGTTGAGACGTATTCGGAGCCACCGGAAGCCGAGCCTTCGTCGTCTTCACCATTGGCGAGAGGGCGGTCATCGCCGTTCTCGTGCTTGGTATTGACACGCTTGTTGGGCGCAGACTGACGAGGTCGCCTTCTTTTCGACTGATAGGAAGTCTGGCGACGGTGACGGCGGATGTGTGTGTCGTCCTCTGGTTCGCCAGAATCGTCCCCGTGGCCATATCCGTCGTATTCGTCGGCCACTTCCTCCTCTCCTTCGTCGTCGTCGTCTTCCTCTTCTTCTTCTTCCATGGCTCGTGGGGGGCCAGACATCTCTTCCTCCTCCTCTTCTACCGCAGCAGAATTGGTGGCTGTCTTCTCTGGGACCCAGCCCCACATCGGGGCAGGAACAATGCTGCTCCTTTTCCTGCGCCCGGCTCCGCGACGTGAGGAGCTTGCAAGGCGCTGCTTGCCCCGCATGGCTGTTCGCAAGGGAGAACCGCCGATGCCGCCACTGTGCGAGGTAGGCGGGTCGTCGTCATCATCAATGACGGCCCTGCCTTGGCCTTTGGAGGAAGAGACCGCGGCAGTGGATGCTGCTCGCTTTTCAGCGGAGGTGGAGGCGTCCTGATCGTCATCTGTAAGCTCAGAGAGCTCCGAGTCAGTGTCGATAGGGCGGAAAGAGGTAGCGAGGTCGGGATGTGCGGAGGAGTGATTGTGGGGAACCTGGGGCAGCGGAGGGGGGGAGGGCGTTGGAGATGGCGAGCTGAGAGGTTCGAGGGAGGGATTGGGGCTCGCCATCGTGCGGGACGACGAGCAGAGCAGATTTGGTTTTGGGAGGACAGGGACGGAGGATAAACACAGAAGCAGCGAAGTGGTGCGTGCGCGAGAATCACTTTTAGGTTTGCTCTTCCATTTTTGGCTCGTCCCCCGTTATCTAATCTTATCTACTTCGCAAAGCTACGCAAGCAAGATCACGTCGTTTCCTGTCCTGCAACAACACGCATTAAGCAAGATTAAGCATCTTCTGAAACGTGGAAAACTTCAGGAAGGAGACGAAGTTTGGAAAAGTCTCCTGAAAAAGTCTCCATTCATTCAACTCCCTTCAATCAGGTCATTCAAGGTTGATTTAAGGTCAATTCAGTCATCCCTCGGCCCTCATTTCTTATACTTTCGAACCACCGCGCTGAGTACTTACTGAATCTCTACGAACATATAAGAATTACTTACCTGCCTTAAAGCTATATCTGACCTTTCTCATCAGTTTCTTGGAGCCTTTGCAGTACCTGTGTCAATTCACACCGCACACGCACTGATGCTCTATTAGTAGACTCTAGTGCGCAAGGATACATATTACTCACATAGCTTATTCCCTTTGGTCACCTGTGTATAGTAGGTTAACTATACGCTGCTGTACAACTACTGCGTTGGACATCATTTAGAAAGAATTCCTCGGGAGCACAGGACAAGTGTGGTGCGGTTAATTACATGCTACCGTGACTCTGGACGCTGAGAACAGCGACTGGGTATATTTTCTTTTACCATGCACAGAAGCCGAAAGTAGATCATCGGCTAATATGCATAGACATACTGATTTCTTCAAGCACCTAATGTGTAGCGAGCGTGTCTACGCGCTTGTGTGTCGCCTTTCCTGTGAGATATATGGTATTTATATGAATATAAGCCGATACAATATGTCTGTAATGTTGCAGAATTGGCAGTCATACATCTGAAGCAAGACTACTTTCTGAATAGCAGTATAAGCTTCGAAAGTCATCATTTCTAAAAATAGAACGGGCGCTAAAACAGATACAAGTTTTTGAAGCGAGCTCTTTCACTTCCGCACCAAGTTTCATTTGAATATCAAGCTTATGATGTGTGACATCCGCGCATCGAAATGTAGCGTCGTGCATTAAACATAATACAACAAACAAAACTAAATGTAACACAATGTAACACAATGTAACACAACGAAGTCTCAGAAATCCCCTAGGTCGATCTCAAGACCCTCAATCAATGACGCTTCGAACGAGGCGGTCGAGGCCACTGGTGTCTTCCCTGCAGTTTTCGCGAGTTCAGCTGCCGACACACCACCTCCGTTTGGCACAGGCGTCCCAGGTCTGTATATACAATCAGTGACACTAAGTACAAACAGAAGAGGAGAGAACGAACCTCGTTGACGTCGGTGTATTGGCCGCAGTGAACGTCCTCGGTGTGATCTTCAGCCTTGCGCTGGGGTCAATGGGTCCAGCCACCCCATTCTCCAGCGCGAGCTTTCGATCTCGGCGTTTCCGTTCGGCTCCCTCCAGCTCGGCTTTACGCACGGCCTCCATGTTGGCCTTGCGATTACGCTCGTTCACCCGTGCGAGTACGTCGACCGACTCATTACGCATAGCACCGGGGTTCTTCGCTGCATCAGCAGCCAGCTTCTCCTCGATGGCGGCGATCTCTGAGTAGTCCTGCCGCCGGATGGCTAGCGTTCGCTGTTGTATTAGCATAGACCTGTCGAGAGCGCTTAGCGATGTTGCTTTGGTTTGTAGTTGGCTTTTGCGAGCCAGCATTGCGGTGATGTCACCCTGCAGTCGTGTTAGCTGAGCAGATTGAAGGAGGGAATGTTAGTACTGACCTCCGTCATCGGTTGACTAACCAACTTCTGCATTTGAGCGACCTTCTTGTCCAAGGCCTGCTTGGTTGGGAGTTTTACATCTTCGGATGCACAAACTTTCACTAGGCGGTCATATTCTTTCTGGAAGGACGATAAGATCTCAATTTCTGTATACCAGAAAAGTATTCACCTGCAAAAACGGTCCATTGGACACCTTGTCCATGTTGAATACTCTTACACTCTTGCCATGCTTCAGCTCGAACGCTTGATTGATTGTCTTCTCGTTGATTTTGTATGGCTTCACGAAATCAGGCGCCAGGTCTAAAGCCAAAGCATTTAGCTACTATGAGTAACAGTCTAATCAAACCGCAACATACCGTTAATCTGACATATCCGGTACACGGGGCCCCCATTCTCGGTACCAATGAGGTATCTCACCCAACCACCTTTGGCGCGTCAGAGCAGCTTTCGTTGAACAGGAACGGTACTCACCTGTTACGTAGTCTTGGAACCAGGGCTTGATGCAATGCTTCGCGATCGCATCTCGCGTCAGCCTACACCCTTCCAGGGCAGCTAAAGAGCAAGGCTCCTCTGACGAATCCTGGTTCGCACTGGGCCTGTTTTTCCTTTGGGAATCGTAGCTCCCTGCAAGGTTCAACATCCGTTCCTCCTCTTGATCAATCTTTGAGATTTGACCGTCCTCTGACTCCGAGTCAGAGATATCCATATCTTGCGGTGAGGATGATCGTTCCTTTTGCGAGGGCGACGCATTCCCTTTGGACTGCATTGCGTTGCCCATAAGATAGCAGCAGCCAACTGAGGCGATGTAAACTTACGCGTTTCTTGTCATCTTTGGCCTTCCGCTTGGCCTTCAGCTCGTCTAGTTTGTGAGCCTTTTCCTTTGTTGCTCCTCGAGCAGTATGTTGGCCTATGTAACAATAGATGAGGATAACGACCAACACATGCGAATAATTTGAAAGTACGTTTTGCTGCCCTCGACACGCTGTCGTCGACAGTGGTGGCGGCCCCTCCCCCGCGTTGCTGCTGCCGTACGAGGTCAGCAAGCATCTTTGCGTTCTGAATTTTCTGTTTCTCCCCCGATCGCTCCTCCAATATTTGTTCGCGCTGGAATTCATTCATGCGCAAAAGCCTGGAAATAAAATAAGGTTGATTGAGCAGTGACGAACGAAGGCCGCACTCACTCTCGTTTGTCTGCTTCGTCTTTATACTTTCCTTCAAGCGGGTACGGATCCTGTGAGTCCTCCTCGCTCTCCAGATCACCTTTATCTTGTTCAGAGTCGCTGTCCATGCGGCTGCGGGTGAACAATGCAAACATTAGCATGCGGACAATGGCAGTAAAATTATGGAACAAGGAGGGGAAAGAAAGCTGCATAGTTATGATGACGAAGAATACTCACTCCGCTCTCCTCTTCTTGCTGCCTGTAGAGCTCTTCCCACTACCCCCTGCCCCAGCACTCCCGCCAGAGGGCTGTCTCCTCTTCTTCTTCTTCTCCGTCGCTCCCGCCAACTCGAGGAGCTGATCGTCGATGTCGTCTTCGAAGTCGGACATAGCTTCTTGTATGCTGGATTCGATCGGTATCGATATTAGTGATGGTTGGGGTATAATCCAGGAAAAAGAAGTGGATATGCTGAGAATACAAGAAGTGGTTCGAAGTGGTTAGTGTTAAGTGGCAATTCTGTTTTTGGACAAGTAAATGTACCCGACCGTTCTTGTGACGTGACTAGATGGTCTTTGGTCCGAATTCCCGCTTCAAGTTCTTACCTCTTTATCCTCATTGAACAGCAAACATACACCACATGAGCAGACATTAAGTACTGGGTCATGTCATCCCGAACGCTGTGAATAAAGCAGTGTATCCAAATGTACGAACAGGTATGAGCAGTTGATCCTGGCTTTCATCTTTTGTCGGAAACTGTCACAGCACACCTCTTGCACCGCTTCGAAAGATCCTATTGTATACTCATCATGTCTGCCTTCCGATGGTAGTTCTTTTCCATGTCAGTTGATACAAATACAAGGGCATTCAATTATGGCCCCAAATTTTAGAAGATCAGAGCCCACGCTCAATCTCGTCCTCTTTGAAAGTTTGCTGTACCTGCAATATATTCGCGTTAGAACCCCAAAAATGCAAACCGGTGTATGTATAGAAAAAACAGACCTTCGCAAAGAACCCATCATCCAATATCACCCTTACTCCAGTAGCCGCCAAGGCCTTGGACACATCGAGACAAGCATTGTGCGCAGCAATAGTTGTGGCGGATTCTGTAAATCCTAGCGTATGATTACCACCGTCAACAATGGTGGGGATCGCTAAAAAAATATGTAAGTCAGCATTGTATCGTCGATTGTGGTATAGACAACGTACCAAATCCTGGGTGCAGTGAAGGGATTGCTATGAAAACGCATTAGAAAATTTTGATTAGCGCCTGGGTCCGGGGAAAACCAACCATATGTGACATTTCCCTATAGCACAAAAATTAACGAAGACTTCAGTGTCAATGCTGATGTTGTGCTCACGAAGTCAGTTGACGCGCTCTTAATGCCCCATTCATAGTCGATTGCGCCGTATTTATTAAGGATGATGTTTGCAACCTCTCCGCCTACAAGCCATTTAAAATCCCTTCTTCAAGTCATTCGAAATTGAATAGCTTACCCAAAGCCAAATTTTGACGAAGATCGAAGGTCGAACCGTCCTCATGTTTGACAGTTACTTCGCATCCCGTCGCTAGTGCTGCCGCTCTGTTCCAAGGTAAGTTATAGAAGGATGTGCTTCTCGAAACGAATAAGACGTACTCAAAGCAGGGAATGACGCGCTTGACAGTTGCTCGCATTTCAGCACGGGTAGGAGCGCGTACGTAGCAACTGTTCTTTCGTTCAGTGATCATTACCGAATAAGATAACAGGAATACTCACATAAACTTGGCATAGTCAGGAATAACTGTTGGACAACGTCTTAGACCTGAGGTCAGCGTAGGTGTGAACAACTTACTATTAGGTGCCCAATCCTTTCCTTCGAAGATACCATGCACACGATGTGTCGGTCTCAGCTGTTGCCGGAGGGCAGAGATGTTGTTGTACCCCAAGACCGCAGCATCAAGGGCGTTCTTCCCTTCCCATGGAGAAAGAGCGGCATGCGCACTGTAGAGAATCAATGTTATGCATTATTTCTAGATAATAGCTGATATATACGCACGTGTGTCCCTTGTATTCAACGGTCAGCCTCTGCAGCGCGAGACAACTGCTCAGTGAAACAGAACCGATAGGGCCGGGAGCGGGATGAGACCTTGATATGGTGTTCAATGAGGGAAGGCAAACAAAATTGCGACAGTCTTACATCAAACACGCGTCCATCCCATCGTAAGCGTCCTTCTGTAGAAGAATGACCTTTCCGGAACCGCCTTCTTCGGCTGTTTGCAGGAAGGGTTATCAGTTTCGATAAATTTACGACGAGTATTCTGCCCGCTTACCAGGAGTACCCAGGAGCACAATCTTGCCTGGAATATCGTGCTTTTCCAAGGCTGCTCTGATTGCTAAAGCCACGGCGACACCTAGTATTCAAATATCAAGTGAATATCAAGCAGACTCTACGACAAGTGTTATAGCTACCTGAAATGCCAATTAAGTTATGCCCGCAAGCGTGCCCAATACCTTTCAGGGCATCCATCTATAAAACGGAGAAGTTCAAGAGTGGCAAATTATCTCTAGTGAAATCATCAATTACCTCAGAGTTCACGCCGATGGTCCTACCCCCTGTACCATGCGTGAAAGTTGCTTTCCATGCCGTTGGAAGATGAAACTTTTTGGTAACTTCGAAACCGTGTTTCTCCAAGAAAGCCGTGTACACATCGTGCGCATAACTAAGAAAGTGATGTTAGAACGGCGAGCTGTTAATGTTCAGGACTAAATGCACTATTCCTCGAATCCGAGTTCGGGATGAGCTGATGAGTTCCAATGTCGGTGAATTCAGCAGATTCCTGGTTTGAGAAGTATGCATACCATGAATATCCAAACTCAGTGCACGCAATTCACCGTCCAATTCTTTGACCTTGGCCTCAATGGTTTCCAAAATATCTGGTCGGTAGATTTCGCTAGACCCAGGTCGAGTGGGAGTCGGTTGTGCTTTATCATCCGGGCGCCAAACCTTATTGTTGGATGCGGGAGTTGTCTCGACGTCGTGTGTATGATGATTGCACATGTTGGGCAGAAGGGAAGATGCCTATCGACCCAATCTCGGATCTCCAATGTCCCACTCATTCTATGATTGGAAAGGTTTCCCGTGATAAGATAGCCTGCGATAGCCCAGCTGTAAGATAGTGAATTTCAATTAGCTTTCAGGTGTCAATGTCAAAGGGAAGAGGCCGATGACGAGCAAAAAGAGTGGAAAGGGAGAGCAGGGTTCTGAAATGAAACGCACATCACATTTTTACCGAGCACAGGAAACCCAGATTCAAATTGCTGAGTCCCTGTCCTACATCATCTTGATCTCCAACATCCACCGTACGCGCGATGGCCAGCGAGGCAGACTTGCAAGCATTCATCGACCGGCAACGAGTCCTGCTTGCCAAAGAACGCGATGCTGAGATAGAGAGGAGCGCGCTCTTGCTGTCAAACTGTGGCCCAAAATTACTGGAGCAGAAAGGGCTTTCGATTGGAGGGTTGGGTGTCGTTGGGATGAACATCGGCCTTGGAGGCAAGACGTGGGTCATCATCAGAATTCAGGTTCGGCCTTGCTAACGTTATTGAAGGGCAGCTTGGTAGAACTTGACCGACCGTCCGCGTACCATACCAGCCCATTATTTCCACCACATAACTTGAGGTATTGGCTATATAGATATGGTCTCTGCCATCTCGTTTGATATCGTCATCCAGGCCTGGAGATCTAGCTCGCATTGAGGCCCATGTCTCCTCGAATGTTTCTGGAAAGAAGCCAAAGGTAGTTACGGCTGCAAAAGGCTCCCAAGCTGAAGGGGTAGTGTATAAGGTATGCATTTTCTACATCGCCCAGACTTCAGCCCTGACTGTACTTAGGTCTCTGACACACGCATAGTAATTGCTGTCGATTCATCCGAGTCAAGTTCAGACGAACTGGATTTGCCAGAACGTTGTCGGGTCGTGAAGTTAGCGAACAGTATCACTTACGATAGGTAAACGCTTTACTTGCTGCACCTTTTCACCGCTTAATTCTCTTACGTAGGATGGACAAGGCGATCAACCAATTGGAGAAGATCGTGATACCTTCAGTTCGCATTTCACTTTTCGCGTGTTTGAAAGGTGCCTGAACATCTTACAGGGAGATGCCAAATCATTCGGCGAACTGACTCCTTTGATCGAAGTGCTGCTTGCCATGAAACCACCTTCGCAAAAGCAACGAATAGATAATCTGACTTTCTTCGATGATAACCTAAATGACAGCCAAAAAACTGCGGTCAAATTCTGCTTAGAATCGCCAGAGGTAGCTTGTATACATGGACCACCAGGTGTGCATATATTCCGCGTGTTCAATAGACTTCGCCATTTATGTCAATGTAGGAACTGGAAAGACGCATACTCTGATTGAAATTATCCGCCAATTGACCACAGAGACCCAAACCAATCCGAAATCAAAACGCGTACTTGTGTGCGGTGCCTCGAATCTGTCTGTCGATAATATTTTAGAGCGCTTGCTGGCTCTTCCTGTCGTAGACAAAGCTCAACGAATCAAGGTGACAAGAATCGGACATCCTGCCCGCGTCATGGCACACGAAGGCATTTTGGAATCTACTTTGGAAGTTAAGGCGACCCGTACTGACCAGGTGAGTGTGGATCGTGGCTCTATTGATCTGAATACTCTGGTAACAACTCCCAGGCAGCACTTGCCAGAGATGTGAAAGACGAGTTAGAAACTACGCTGGGTATTCTGTCTGGTAAAGGGAAAGGAGTGAAAGGGAAAGGCCCCAGAGGAGCTGAACGTCGCAAGATGTGGGACGAAGTCAAGGCCCTGCGGAAAGAGTGAGTGCAATATCTAATTCATGAACCATACTAGTGTTAATGACTTGAGCAGATATCGGCAGCGAGAAGGAGGTGTTGTTCGCACCGTGTTGAAAGAGTCACAGGTACGTGAATCCTTTACTTCTCAAGAAAACAGATGCTTAACCTCGCATATTTCTAGGTCGTATTAGCAACGTGCCATTCATCTGGTGGAAGACAGCTTTTCAATCAGGATTTCGATGTAGTCATCATCGACGAGGCGACCCAAGCACTTGAAGCCGTAAGACATATATGTTACCACCCATACGTCTCTTGACGTCTTAATTCCGATAGGTGTGCTGGATTCCGATATTCAAAGCTAAGAAACTTGTCCTAGCTGGCGACCCTATGCAACTTCCCCCCACCATCCTGTCTATCAACAACAAAAAGAAGAAAATGGAAAGCAAATCAAAGCCAACAAAATCGAAAAAATCCCTTGGTGCCAAAGATGGAGCGATAGCCGCTCCTGAAACTTCAACTTTATCCGAACCGGACGCACAGTCCTCCAGCGATTCTGATTCAGAGAATGTGGAAAGTGTCGCTGAATCAGTCGCAAAAGTGACGCTAGACAACAAACCACGCACTGCCAAACTATTACCTCCACGGACGCTTGAAACCACTCTTTTCGAGCGTTTGGAGGGTATGTATGGTGCTAGCATAAAGCGGATGCTGGAAGTGCAATACCGGTAACTTCGTTCTCGTTTATTTCCCTCAAATAGTTCTTACGAAAATTAAATATCAAGGATGCACCACCAAATCTGTGCATTTCCCTCGCGAACGCTATATGGCTCAAAACTGAAATCCCATGACTCTGTGGCGTCCCACCTTCTATCTGATCTGCCAAACGCGATCTCCGATTCTGACGAAGACAAGAAAGAATTTCTGGAGACGCCTGTTGTATTTTTTGACACTGCTGGATGCGAATATTTCGAAAGACTCGACGGTGACGGTGACGAAGGTAGTCGGTGCAACGAAAACGAGGCAACTATCGTTAGCAATTGGATAGAAAAACTAGTTCGTCCGCTGTCCTTCTATCTGTCTTCAAAGAGAAACCTCTGATTGTATGGCTCCGAGCACAGATAGAGTTGGGTATCACCCCAAGTCAAATCGCCGTCATTACTCCGTGCGTAACACTACTGCAATCAAGCCGCCCTGTTATCTAAATTACTACCAAAGCTATCAAGCGCAAGTGACGCTCTTGACATCCCTCTTGCGGCCGAAGCATGGTCCATCTCTAGAAATTGGCACCGTTGACGGCATGCAAGGTCGAGAAAAAGAGGCGGTCATCATCTCTCTCGTGCGAAGTAACGATACCGTATGAGTTCCTTCCAAACCTGACACATGTATGATCGCTGACTGAGCATACAGAGAGAAGTAGGTTTTCTGAAAGAAAAGCGAAGGATGAACGGTACGTTCCCCATATAACGAGGTTGCTTCCCTCGATACAAATGATACTATCTCGATTACAGTTGCGATGACCAGAGCCAAGCGCCATCTTGTAAGTCCACACAAGTCTTCATACGTTCTACAAAATCTGACAAACGCTCGCAGTGTGTAGTAGGCGATTCATCAACAGTATGCCACGGAGGGGGATATCTGAAGAAATGGCTTGCATGGCTAGAGGCCAACGCAGATGTTAAATATGCAGGATTAGAGTAAGAAGTGTATGATACGGTCGATACGTGGTATACATTATGTATAAAATAAATAAAATGGCCCGGATGTACAGTACAATCTTGCAGTATACAAATAGCGATCGTGCAATTGAAAACGAAAAATGGAAAACGGAAACGAAAAGGATATGGCATAAAACATCTTGAGACCTGTAGTACAACAAAGCGGCAAACCAAGAATGCGAAGACTCGAACGAAAACTTCAATACTCATCAACATCCGACAAAGAGGCATATTCAGAAACCGACTGGTCGTCTTCATACTCGTGCACGACATCTCGCATCGCATAACGCATAACGGGTGTTGTAGGCACCAACTTCGGACCAATGACCTCCATGACCTCCTCGAACACGTCCCCATGCATCCGCCCCATATCAGCCTCGGAAACAGGCACAATATCATCCTCATCGTCAATGGGTGGCGGAGGACCAATGTCGGTGGGCGTCGTAGCAGCTGCACTCCCGCCCGTAACGAACTCACCTTGAGGATTAACGTTGGCAGCGCTTGGAGCCGGAGCAGTAGGCATCAAGCTACTCCGCACCCTTCCCTCCTCCACATACTCTTTGGTAACCGTCTCCGTCCACCGCAAATCCAGCACGCGCCCCTTAATCATCCCATCGACCGTACGCACGCCCAGCTCCCGACAAAGGTGGAAGTACGGGATGTACTGCGTCTCCGGATGCGCGAAGCGGCTCATCACCTTCAGGAGCTCCATCGCCGAAAACTCAGGCGGGCCGCTCATGCCCATGGACGATTGTGCGTCGCCGTTGCTCGTTGGCGAGGACCCGGGGCCGAAAGGATAAGTCAGAGGGGAGTAGATCTTGAACCCTGCAGGGCCTAGGCCTGGATGCAATGTGTCTGCGGTGCTGTTGTTCGTGGGGCCAGGGATAGTTTCGCCTTCTCCTCCTTGTGCAGAGTTTCCGCTGAGAGCCTGTGACGAGTGGATAATGTGCAGGTTTAACAGAGCGTGGGCTTGCAAGAAGTGAGAACTTTGCTTGACTGTAGCGAGGTCAATCAGCAAATATGCACGTCGAACGATAAATAAGGGAACTTACCATCCAGAGTACCATTCGAACTGACTACATGCAAGCATAATCAGCCACCAAAAATGAAAACCGAAAACTTAAGCTCACCATAATCAGTGATATAATCATGCCAATGAGCGATCTTCCCCCCAAAGGCTTCATACAGATGCTCAAAAACCAGCCCAGCACGCATCCGTTCCGGTACACGAGGGATGACCCTTTCCCTGAAGAATTTCCTGGTTTCCGATTTTGAACAATCGCCTATCGTAATTATCTGCACACAAGAAGCCCTGATTAGCCTGGAGGAGGGGATGATAAGTAGAGTTTCCGGACCTTGCAATGCTGCATCACATTGAACTGCCTGAGCCATGTCTGGTAAAATGGGTCGCTGGTCGCGTGTATGACGTGACACAGTCTATCCTGCTTGGTCAACACGAGCATGGAGTCTAAAAGGCACTTCATAGTCTCTGTCGATTGGATAAGGGAAGGTCTACAGAAAAGAAAGCATAAGGGCACGTTTGATTGGATTGAAACGCATGCCTACAATTTATGAGCTTCATCGAAGAAAATGACCTTTGGAAAGTTTAAGCTAATCAGTATATCTGCAAGGGAACGAGGAAGATGAAGAGCAGCAGTTGGACATACCGGCATTTTCTTCGGTGGCTTTTCCTTTTCCGTCTTCTCGTTCTCGGGGGCGGTGGTCTCGTTGTTCACCTGCAGCGAGCTTCTTGTCGCCGTCCCATTTGGGTGGCCCTTCTTCTTTCCCCAGCTCTTAAAGCCCCATCTCGATTTAGTCCCTGAATCCTGACTGGCATGCTCCACGCGTGTCCTGCTGGAGTTCTGGGTCTCGGTAGACGCCTCTCGCCGTCGAGTCTTACTACCCGTTCCACTTGAGTCACTTTCGGCGTCAGGCAAATCAGGTTGGAATTCCCAATACTTCAATAGAGAGCTCTATGAGTTGATGTGTGGTTAGTTTGCGTTTAAGAGTCAGTCTACTTGATGCTCACTTGAAACAACTCCATGAGACGGGCGACGTCACTCGTCTTGACGGTGTTCATTTTCAAATCGCCTTTGTTGTTGTCCGAGAACCGACGTTCGACGTTCAGACGATCATGCTGATAAAAATATGTTAGAACGTATGGCTTTCCCAACGACGAAGAAGAAAACCTTGAAACTCCATGACTCTTTCTCGAAATCCTCATAGCCTTCCATATTCTTCGCAATCTCCTCAAAATATTGTTCCATTTGATGAGAGAGGCTGGTATACAGGCTAGAAAGATCTGCGAAGCCCGCTATGCGCAAGTCGAAGTGCAACACGTGGTACTCTTCACGAGAAAGTACTTCTCGCAAGAGGGCAGTCTATTCCCAAAGTAAGGTAAGCATATGTCTATCCTTAGGTTTCAATTCAGGCTCACCTTTCCCACTGAGCTGGCTCCGAACAGTATTGTGAAAGAAGGCTCCCCTTCCATAGCACGTTCGATTGCAGCCATCTCTGCTTTTCGAGGAAAAAATCCAGGGAGCCGGGAAAACGTATGTTTAGTACGAATTTGCGAACGCTCCTTGTTCTCGTGAATTTCCCTGCGAGCTTCCTCAAGTAGCTTGCGTGATTCTGTCAACGACCGAACAGTTTGCGCTGGCTGTATTATGATGTTGGTTTATTTATACGTATAACGGCGATAGAAAGATAATTCGTACGTTGGTAATGACGCCAATAATCTCGCCCATGCCAAAGAAGTTTCGTTTACGGATATCGGGGGAAATATAGGAAGCGCGTCGGCGAGGAATGTTACTTCGGAAGAGCCAGTGAACAGAAGAAGCGTGCGGACGCTGAGACGGGCTTTGCGGCTGATTTTTTCGTAGCTTGCCGTTGCCAGTGCTCATGGAGTCGACCTGAGGTTCAGTGTACCCGATATATACGGACGGCGAAGAGTTTCTGTGCGGGCGATACGGAGAACAAGGGGCAGGACAGAGGGAGAGTGCGAGCCATGAATAGTGCGATCTGGTGTATATACATGCGCGTACCGTACATGTGTTGGGCCCATGCTGTGCTGGTCGTGTTTGATGCTAATCTTGACGTGGCTTTCTGTACGTTTTCCATGATGTCCCTGGTGGCCGGTGTATATTGAGGCGGCGCCAGCAGGGAGGCCACAGGCCGCGAGGCAAGCTCGAGGAGAGACGCGCGTATCACTCTCATTTCGCGAAGTTCGTTGGTTCACCGAAGAATGATATGAGATACGAGGCAGTACATCGACGTCGAGAAGAAAGCTGAGTTTGGCCAGAAGTGCAAGTATATAAAGTCATGAAGTCTGAAGAAGACAAGATCAGCAGAGCCAAATGCGTCCATGACCGCATGGATGACACGCTCATCACGTCTAATTCCCACGAACCACAGGTTTAGCGCCCACTTCGCAGCAGGAAGCACAGAAGAACTAGCATTAACCAAAAACATACAGCAGAAAACAGATACGGAGTATAGATTACAGCAACAGTAACAACAAATCAAGAGAAGGGAACCATCGCATCAGCTTTACAGAAATTACATGTCCACCATCAGCAAATAGCGCAGCCGTATTTGAGATGGATCGTATACAATATACTATAACCGTGTTAGAGTGCAATAAACACGCGAGATAAACAGACACACCTCGTTGTATTGAAGATATGCACCTGGGTTCAGATGCGATACGTCTTGACCGGGGCCAGCAGGCATATCGCATCCAGCCAGTTCGGGGTGGCTCAGTACCCTGCCAGCGTCTTTCCAGTCCACAGGCTGCGTACGACCAATACCCTTCGTTGCCCTGATACATCATCCCGTCAGCGCCAATGCGGGGTTATGTTGGACTAGGAAGATACATACATTTTATTATGCTTTTTGCAATCGACATCCGCGTTATAATTCTGTACGTGCTCGGTCAGATAAGCATCCAACGTATAAAGTTAACGTATAAAGAAAAAAATACGAACAGAGTCAACGAGCTCATGGAAAGGCTTCGCTGCAACTTCGCAAAGCAGTAAAAGTCCGGTACCGCCACTCAGACTGTCATCCAGGATCGACGTTAAATCAGGGTAGCAAGAAAGGGAAGCAACACGCACTTTGCATAACAGTAGTTGGCGGACTGCGGCCAAGATATCAGATATTAGACACCAACGAATAAGAGCAGTACTGGACTTACTTTAGACATCATATCTGCGAAATAGACACCTTTTCCGAACATATATCCACTAACAGGCGCTATAAAAAAACACCCCGTCAACATCATTCGCAGGGTATACAATATCATGCAAACAGTAACACGAACCTTCCGGGGGAGCAATTCGGAGACCCTGCTTGAGAATACCTGTCGTCGAAGCATTGCGTCAGCTTCATCTCGCCTAACTCATATTCACCGATAACCCGCGAAAATCGCCGCACCTGCAAAATTCGTGGTTCTCGAACCGTGCCACAGCAGCATCCTCTCCCCATCCGGGAGCTCAGAGTGGCCTTTCTCATTCCACGCATGTGTCTCCGAATCCCTAGTCAGCGACAGAGAGTTAGCTCATGGGCCGGGATACTTCGTCAGGTTGAGGAAACGGGGAAAGGGAAAGCGCACCTCTCAACTCTAAACGCCTGCCGAATCTTAACCCTAATATTACTATGCGTAGCCCCATGCGTGTCCCGCGCATACGCGACCAGGCTCTCGAATTCCACCGAGCTCTTCGCTATGGGGTCCATCTTTGATAGCCCCAGAGAGCGGAAGTGGGCGTCGATGGGGTTGACGGGGTTGCCGTCGGCGTCGGCGAAGACGGTGGAGTTTATCAGTTTTGAGGCGACTTCCTAGGGACGTATTGATTATGTCTAGACGGGGAGTGGTTTGGGTAGGAACGTACCATATCTCCGAGAGCGTCGACGAGTTCCAGTTCCTAGAAGAGAAGACAAATACCGTTTGAGCGTAATTTTCGCAATTTTTTGGAATTGAAAACTTTACCCTCTTGAGATATTCCGCATTATCGATAACAAGAGGCCTCTGCCTTCCAAAGTCATGGGGAATGATTCTAGCATAACACCTCAGTAAGACCATTACAGCACCCGCAAAGCCACAACTCACGAATAGTAAGAACTACTAAGGTGTTCGCAAGCAGCTCGAGCACCTCCGTATTCTCTAGCCCTATCTCCCGCCGGATCTTGGATGACCTCCGCAAGAGTCTGAACATTACGAGAACGAAATCAGTGAGTGATTAGTACAGACGATGAGGATGAAGTACACGAACCTTAAGAGCAGCAAACCCGTTCAAAATAGTTGATTTAGCGAGTTTACCTAAACGGTCCGTGAGTCTCGAAGAAGTTCCAGACTGGGAGAATCATACCGAGGGGGAGTTTCCTTGCATCATAGTTCATGGACGACAAATGCGCGTCGATGATGCTGCATTCTATAGTGAGTACAACGTTGCAGGATGCAGTAGCGAGAGGAGAAAGATGTACCTGGTAGAGAAGATGAGGCGACACAGTTCCTAGGCTATCTCAGCACTTCAACGAAAGTCCACAGAGAGTAAAAACATACCTGTATCTCACTAGCGAGTTTGGAGTCCGGGGTAGGTGCGCTATCTTTCTTGCTACTACCGACACCTTTGTCGGTTTTGTCGTCTTCGAGTTCATCGTTATAGTCGCGTTCTGTTTCTGCTTAAGCAAGTTTGGGAAGCCTATGGGTTATGGAGGAGCTCACCAAGCCACATATACTTTCCTATTGATGTACAGTGATTAACGGAAAGCAAATCGTGTTTCAAGTCAGGATCCCTACCTTTCTTTGCAGTCATTCTGCGCCTATCCTCCCATGCGGTAGCAGTTTTGGCCTTGAACTGTTTTTTGAATTCCAAGACGGCAAGCGAGGAGGCAAAAGGACCCTAATGCGCAAAACTCACTAGTAAGATTGATTCAACGCATATCGTAATACCGTGCGTACCTTCGTTTGGGTTTGTCCATTCTCTCCAACGCGCCCCCAACGCGTAAAAAGGATGCAGTGGCCGTCGGATCCAATATTATGCAGGAGTTGGATCACATAGAACCTTGTAGTAGAGGTGAGCACGCTGCGAACTTGAACATACAAAACGTATGTTACTTGTTCTTATTTGAGTTCCCACTCACGTCCGTCTGATTAAGCATGGCATCCCAAACATCACTGGCATCTTGGTATACTTGATGCGTAGCTATATCGACAAAGTTCAGCCAGAAACGTGCGACGGATTTTTGGGCTGGACGCGTACCGACATAGCCCGAGACGGGGTCTACTGGCGCAGCGCCTCTTTTAATTACAGTGACCTTGAAAAATACAAATGTAAGAACGACTGTACTGAGAATCTCGCAAAACAAACCGCTGACCATTTTCTTTGGAGGTTCAGGCTTGTCAGCAGCAGCAGCAGCGGCAGGAGGCTCGTCGTCCTCGTCTTCAGCATCATCCATTGCTTCGTCTTTAGGTTCTTCCTTCTTCTTTGCCGTCTTTACCTTCTTAGATGCTGGCTTACGCGCCGGAGCATCATCTGCAGTAGCAGTATTAGCACGCGCCCGTTTAGCAGCGACTTTCTTAGCCAGCGCTGGAGCAGCTGGTGTGGCACTAGCAGACGCGTCAGGTTGCACGCTTTGCGCACTGGCTGCGGCCTTGAGCCTTGAGCTCGAGCGCGAGGCGACAGGCGCGTCGCCGTTGGCGGCAGCGACAGCGGCTTTCTTTCTGGGGGGCATGTTGAATTTATGGGGAGGGAAGGAAGCAGTTGTTGATTGTTCTGGTTCAAATGCAAACCCACAATCGGCGTTTATAAATTACGGGGATATATGTGCACGTGGGTAGGCGGGCCCGTACTTTTGTCCCAATATAGGAAGGGTGCGTCGGGCCCCGACGCCCGACTCCTGTCTTGGCATCACCCGACGCGATGGCGACTGACTCGGACAATGATACCCGCTGGCGGAGTCATTCGAAGAACATGCGCTACATCACCATTCATATAGACGCCAGGGAAGGACCCTCTTCACTCGAACTTCACAGCCTATTTAGATCTCAGATCTCGACGTTCAACGTTAACCAAAATTTCAGCAAGTAGAATCTGGGGAAGAAATACACATTATAAAAAGTAATTGCTACAGTACTTTACGGGAAGAGCAATTAGGAAGCTACTTATTCATTTCAGATTATGGGTGGTATCACCAGTATTCAAGATCACCATCCTCCTCGTCGTCTCTATCTAAATCTTCCACAAGCCCTTCATATACTTGCTGGACCAACGGATATGCCATATACGGTTCTGGTTCTGATTCCGAGTTTCCATCCTCATCTTCGTCTTCGTTTGGGCCTTCATCTTCGTCTTCTTCCTCCAAGTTAAGGACGACATTTCGACGAGCTAACCTCTGAAATCGCCCTGGGGGTAACTCTGCTTCCGGTTCCTCATCGTCTTCCTCGTCGCTGACGACATACACCCGGGGGGGCCGCAGACCTCGCAAAGGTTGGCCGGGTGGTCTGTCAAGCACATCCACTTCATCGTCCTCCTCCTCCTCATCGTCTTCCACTATTTCAACCTCATCATCATCATCAGGATCGACGTCCTGATGTTCGGCTCCGTCATCGATGAAACTACCTTCATAATCGCTGCCCTCGTCGTCGTCATCTTCGTCTCCGACTTCTTCGATTCTAGCAGCTCTTCGGGCATTAATTAGAGGTGGTAGAGAACCCTGACGATGTCGGTAGAACCTATCTGCAAGAGAAAGAAAATTCTCGAGTGCTTCCTCTTCGGAATCGGATGCATCCGAGTCCATTTCAACTCCTCCTTGGAAGAGTTCGGGATACGGATACGCACCATTAATCATGTCCGGGCTCTGCTCGTGCATCGGCCACATCTGATTGAATAAATCTTCTTCACCGCTGTCTTCGTCGTCGTCTTCGTCGTCGTCTTCGTCGTCTTCGTGGGGATCACCTTCCATAAGAGCATCCATTATTCGCTGAATACCTCCCCGAAATTGGGCTGCATCCTCATCAGTGTCCATACCGTCGTCGTCATCCCCGTCGTCGTCAGCATAGTGCCCTTGAAATAGACGATCACATCCCGTACACCGTCCGTATAGAATTTCGTGATAACAGTCGGTGCACCGATAAATTCCGCCGTCCTCTGCGTCGAACCAGCCCATATCAGCACGATTATCGCCAGGAGGTTGCTGCGGGCCAGGTCCAGGCGGGGGGGACATGTGCACATGGTGGTGGTGGAAGTGTCGCCCATTCGGACGTAGGAAGATATTCAGCCAGGGATCGTGATTATTGTCGATATTCTCTTCCACAGCTAGTTCCAAAAGAATAGGCAACTCGACGAGACCGCTTTTGACCAACGAAGTGACCATGCTCTTGATACCCCACATTTCCATGGGACGCTGAGCAACGACTGCACGGCAGACTGGGCAATTCTTCCGGCGCCTCAGATATGCACCGTTTCTCGCGCTGACGCTATTCAGGATAGTCTCTATACTGTCATTCTGTGCATCTGCCCCACCAGCAAGTTCAGGATTCTGAGCGGCGGTGAACCAACGTACTAGGCATCCATAACAAGTGATATGACCGCACGGGACGAGTGCGTAGGGTTTATGCATCAAGTCAAGGCATATCTGGCAAGTGAGAGCTTGCTGATGGTGGGACATATGATTTTGGTGTCGTGTAAGAAGCTACAAAAATAAAGAATATATCAGCAATTAATATGCTACTGCAGGACAATATAAAACATACAGCTGTTTGCGCCGTGAGCTGCTCCTTCAGGCGCTTGATTTCTGAGGTTTGGTCCGGCACAACGGCTGAATTCGAGGAGCCAGAGGTAGACGCCACTGGCTGCTCTGACGCAGGAGGCGTCGTGACGCGTCGAGCAGGAGATTTAGACTGTGCCTTGCCTTTTCCCTTGTCTGGTGACTGTTTTCATTTTATCAGCACAAACCACGAGAACACCACGGGAATACGCACACTCAACACCACCCCATCCTCATCCTCAAATTTTGCAGGCCTTTTGGCAGCTTCAGGCGACTGCGGTCTCTTGACTGAAGTCAATGCCACTGGCGAGCTCGGCTTTGACGGAGACCGCAATATCGCAGAAACCACCGACGTGCGTCTCTTTTTCTTTTTCTTTTTCTTCCTCTTTTCCTTCTCTTTTTCCTTTTGGTTCAACGAGACTGTCGCTAACGCCCCGCCTTCCACCTTGACTTTCTTTGTATCCCGTGTATCTTCGATCACAGCCGACCCAGACCGCTTTTTAGAGGTCACGGTGTGCAGCTGGGGATTCAAAGATCCTGTAATCATCATGCTGGGCCCTGGAGTTGCTTGTCGCGTCGGAACGGACATATTGAAGGTCGGTGCTGGTTGGAAGAGGGAAAGAATGCAATAATGCTCTGTAAGTGTCGTAATTACGTAAATATTGTGTAGCTATTAGGCGATAAATACTTAGCAATAAAGATTTGGATTCAATTATCGTTCTCTCTCCGTACCATCATCATTTCGAGTCATAGACGACGACGATCATGGGTCGTCGCTTCATCCTCTCTGGGAAATGTTTCTGCATCTGTTCTTTGGTGCTCGTCGCCTTCTATGTTCGTAAACTCAACATGGAGCATGTAGACTACAGTAAAATAGGCATTGTGTTGGTGGTCGTTCGACGAACAGATTGCGAAAAACAGCGACTTCGCCATCTTTGGTGAAAATTTCTTCCCGCCATCGCGGACGTCTCCTCGGTCCCTAGCACTCATGCTCTAGACTTTCTTTTGTCACGCACTCCCCTGCCACAGAGTCAACAATGAATATATCGTTGACAAGCGCTACAATTCCAATGTCCATATGTCCTTCATCTTCTACATGACCAAAGCTACTGGCTCACTATCGAAAAGGAATTATTCTTGGTTTGTGTCCTGCATCGTCTCGCCCAACCGTCAACGTACTTATAACAAAAGCACAGACACTCAAATCGTTCTCTACCGATCAGCTTTCATAGTAGGATGCCTCCGAAACTTACGCTCTGCCTTTCCCCGGGCTCGAGGATGTATCGCGGCTAGACAACAACATGCCACCCTGTACCGGCGTACGCATTCTGATCTCGGAATTTCGAATCTCTAGCACGCGCCGCAGCCGAGGATCCTGTACCAAGCTGACGATCTCGTACCTTTGACTCCGTCGATAATCATTGGAATGCTTCTAAATCCTTCGTTGATAGCCAGCGATTCACGTCTGCATCTGACGTCTCGGTTTTGGCTCTGGCACCGCGTAAACTCACTATGTACGCCGCCACTCGATTGTACATCATCAGAAAACTTAGCCTCCCTCAGGCTGCTGATACGCCTGCTTAGCGCCCTGTACTTGACAGTTTTCTCTGAATATTCACAGATCGTGATCAAAGCACGTTAGATCGGCACACTCTCTAAGGCTATCTAGGGAAGCCGAAACCCGACATTAAATCGATACTTTGATGAATACTTCTATGAAATGTTACTATCAGGAGTAATCCGGTCTTTCTTCTTGAATTTCCCCGCCTCTTTTCCATCGTGCAACGAACACTTATCGTTAAGTAAATACGGTATAGGTATGTAACCAATTCTTCCTCAACCGGCGATTTTACTCTCTCAGATGCCGAGAATCCTTGAAGCGCTTCATCGGCGGCTATACACGGCGGTGCATGGTTTTAATCAACATCAGGAAGGGATGAAAGCCTAAGTATATTCTCGATGCCTTATTCCATATCGATTTGCACGCACTAGTGCGGGCGCTGTTATCAGTTGAGTTGTTTGCTAATCTCCGACTAATATCAGAGGCTGACTATGTAGATAAGCATTGTATTTAGTAGTGAGTATTGCGTGGCGGGGGTAGCAATTAGGGGTGAGTCCATAATAGTAATACGCCGCACTTGGACCTCGTCATGCAAGGCGGACCGCACGACGGCTTTTGCAGGTCGAGCACTTCGACTGTCGTTCCACGACTGGTCCGAGGCCTAGTAGCTTCAGATTACTGATTTTCTATGGCGGAAGTACATCTTTACACGGAGTACGATCCGTCGGAAGTACTTATGCCCTTCCTTCGGACATTCGCTAGCGAATAGTCAGATGTGCACTTTGCCCATACGAATTCAGATATTAAGAACTTGCACTAGCTCGTACTCAGCCCAAGATGATTGGTAAATGAAATATTATCAGCATATTTTCATGAACAAAAGATTCGAATTTCCGATTCGCGCAATTATGGTCAAGTTGAAGGAGGACAAGACGGATCAAATAATTTGTTGGCCTAAAAAAGGCATGACGTCGTTTTAAGAAACATCTCATGCTGCATCACGGCGCTACGAATGAAAAATACGGGCTGTTCAGCATTTGCGAATAAAGGTAGGACGAACGGAAGATCTATTAGTAGGATCATCGGGAAGTGTCATTATTGTCAGCCACGAAAACATTGATCGAGGACCAAAAGCAGGCACAAATGGTGCTAGAGACGTTTCGAAAATACATAAAGCTTGCATGAACATCTTGTCCTCCACCGCCCAGTCCAGAAAAGAGAGAAAAGCGCACGGCGCCCAACTCGCCTTTCGTGGCTCGCATGTCTCCCATAACACCCTCGTTTATCTTCACCTCTCCGTCTGATAGGCAGCTCGTGATTCCATCATCATCAATTGATCTCACTGCCGAGCCGCCAGTGCGGGCGCCTGTCTCTCACCATCTCGCCGACAAGGATCTCTCCACAAATGCCCCAGCGAGCCCCCCGTCGAGGTCGCGGTCTGTGACCCCGCGCCCAACAGACGCCATGCACCAGCCGCCGCTGCCCTCCCAAATGCACGAGAAGGAGAATGAGCCGCCCGTGAGCGCACGCTCTGGGCGGAGAGACTCGTTGTCGAAGCTACCAGAAAGCGAGTCCAACGAATCGATTCGTGTCTTGCGAGGTAGAGCGTTGAGAGTAAATACCCTCCACCAGCGCGCGTACCACACGCACGACCTCAGCTCGCCGCTCAATTACCTGCCGGAGGGCTATTTACCGCCTTCAGTCCCTGCTGAAATCGTGGTCGACAAAGAAATCGTCCTACCACATAGCCCACCTCTCATACCCTCTCCATCCAAGACCAGATTCGTACGTATCAAAGGCCCGCTTGGCCGTTCGCCTTTGGGCTACATGCTGCGAAGGACATATTCCCTCCCGGACTCGCCCCAAGCATGGCTTGGGTTGTATTTCATTCTCAATCTGACTCTGACTCTGTACAACAAATCTGTGCTTATTCACTTCCCCTTCCCCTACACATTGACCGCTATGCATGCTCTCTGCGGTACCATCGGAACGTTTGTTCTTCTCCGGCTGGAGTCCAGTGAAAGCGGGGCACGCCCCGGTGGTTCTCGCCTTATTCCCCCGACTCCCATGCCCAATCTAAATGGAAAAGAGTTGATTGTAGTATTTTTGTTCAGCATCCTCTACACCGTGAACATCATCGTCAGCAATGCGTCCTTGCGTCTGGTGACAGTCCCCGTGCGTGTGGTATCTATCTCCAGTTATTCTTAGCATTCTAACGCTGCCCCTTAGTTTCACCAAGTCGTCCGTGCATCGACACCATTCTTCACGATTATGTTCGCTGCCATACTACTCAGCCGACGGTGTAGCAGGCGCAAATTAATCTCCCTTATCCCTGTCGTAGCCGGCGTCGGATTCGCGTTAGTCGTCATCTTTTCCGTTTGCTTCGAATTGTGTTTAATCTGTTGCTGTGTGTCACAGGACTTATGGAGATTACTACTTCACCGCCTTTGGATTTTTCCTGACCCTCCTTGGAACCCTCCTGGCCGCATTAAAGACTACTCTGACGAATGTTATTTTGGTCAAGCCAGCGACATCAACACTGCCTGTCTCGTCTGAGTCAAATTACCCAACGACAGATGATACGGTCGCCAACCAATCCACGTTCCCACCTAACTTCTTCTCTTCTCTGGCAGCGCTCGCCGTCAACAACCTATTCCCTCCCTCCCCGTCTTCGTCCCCTACTTACCCGAAACAGCCTGCGACACCCACGACTCCAACTACGCCATTTTCTCTCCCAAAGTTGACACTGAGCCCGCTGTATTTGCTGTATCTCCTCTCGCCACTGGCTTTTATACAAACGACGCTTCTCGCTCACTTTACGGGCGAGCTAGATCGAGTGCGGTGGCACCTATTCAACAGCGCCTCCGCCACTTCGCTAAGCGCCGTCGCTGCATCTAAAGGTCATATATGGCTGATCCTGAATGGCGTCCTTGCTTTCTTCTTGAACGTGGTTAGTTTTAATGCGAATCGACGCGTTGGGCCGCTTGGGATGAGCGTCGCTGGTGAGCTGAAATTTTTATAATTGATCATGAGAATAGAACTGATAGGTTTCTTTTTTTTTTCAGCCAACGTCAAGCAGGTGCTCACTATTTTGTGCGCCGTAATCATCTTTGATTTGACGATCACGCTCGCCAACGGCGTCGGAATCGCGCTGACGCTGCTCGGCGGCGCCCTCTATGCTGCTGTTGAACTTCGTGAGAAGGAGGATAGGAAAAGTCGCGTTGGTTGAACGAATCAACGCGACATATTCTATCTCAGGACCTCATTCGCGTTCATCGCGCGAGAAGTGACTGCGTTTCCTACCCCTCATCCGTGGACTTTTTTTTATTTTATCTTATTTTTTTGACTTTTAGGGGATTTTGTCTGCTTGATGCTCGTATTTTGAACGGTCATCTATATGTATACCAATGTTTCGATGCTTCCTTACCTCTAGATGCCCTCACCAGTGCCACGACCCTCCATAACCTCTCCTCCCCCACCAGGAACATGACCGCCGATACCACTGCGCCATTACCCGTCATGCCCAATGTGATCCATCCCTATGCCTCTTCGTTTCTGCTTCAGGCGGCGACTTCGCTCGCGCTCTTATTCTTTTTGGTTGTCTTTCACTCTCATAGACTCTTCTCTTTCGGCCTCGCTTCTCCCTTTCTTTTATTTTCTTTGGTCTACCCCTCCAACGAGTAATATCACCACCCACCCCACTTGCCTGCACGCAATTGTAACAAACACATGCATTTACATCTTTATTATACACGCCGCGTCCGCTCTATGACGCCCCCATCAACTTGAACTTGTATTGTAACAACCTACACACGATGATACAGTATAGACTTTTATGTACTGTATTTATACACATATATATTCCATGTCTGCAACGCTATTTTCTTCATGATCAGAGTGTAACTAGAGTATATCTTGAAGTTTTTAAGATTTTTGCAAGAGGCTGAGAGCCTGAGCGCTAACGCGGCCCGAATCATTCAGCGATTTAGGATTCAGCTGATGGCAGTTTCAGTTGATTCCATCTTGCGAAGGCGATGTTCTTGTCAACTGCATGCCTCATTCGCTAAAACAGCTCCTTCTTATACAGAACAACTTTCACCTCGTGAACTTGAACGCTTGTAGGATCAGAATCAAGACCGGCCATTCCTGCACGAACCGATTTGAACGTTCTCTTGTCCCTTTACGCAACGACCTACATCTGGAGGAATCACTATGAATCCTACAAAACACCTCCTGGCAGTCCTCCTCCTAGCTGCCTACTGTCTGGCATGGACGCACCCACAATGCGAGTTTGACTCGGAATGTCCAGGGAAGGACCAGATGTGTTGCTATCATCGCGGGGTAAGTAAGATCCTGCTGCTCATGCGTCGTCGAATTCTGAGCTGAAGGATACGTGAAACACCATGGTTGACGTTGTCATTCCTATCACTCACTACCCTTCTTAGACGCGCGGCCTGCCTCCTGCTTTATGCATGTCGAAACATCAATGCTCGCTGGTGTAGATGCATGGACACTTCTATTCAGTTTTGCAGATACCCAACCCGCAGCGTTTGACGTTGGACACACCCAACGCCTTGTTGTATTGGTCTGATGCCGTCGTGTTCAATTAGTAGCCTATTTATCCTAAAATGTCCAACGGCGCCACTTTGTACATACCCATCCTTTCTTCAAGACAATACCAAGAAATGACGCATTCAATGTTGGTAGCGAAATAATGGATACTCATCGTTCCTAATTACAGCGTTTTCCAAGACATCACGAAGCTCAAGCCGTCGCTAAACTCGGGCTGTATAATAAAAATGTTGTCCGCATAACAAAATAGGCTTGCGAAAAAATGCAAGATGCAATGACAAGCGTAATGGTAGACCAGGAAATCAGACAGCTAGGCATATGACATAACAAACTTGAACAAAAATACCCTCTGATTCGCCCTTGCTGAGGCAGCAAGGACCAACATTTCCCAGCTCGTTCTCAGGAAGCTCAGCCTTAAACTCTTACAATTTCACAGAGGCAAGGAAACTTTCCATTAAGTCAGTAGTGGTAAAAACAAGGTGTTCAGTTCCGCAGAGTTCAGAGCAGCGTGAAAATGGGCAATCGTAAGTCTATTCCTAAATTCCCGAATACTTGCGGTCAAGGCTTGTCCAAAACGCAAGGTTCCTTGAATTTGGGTTCTTCAGCGATTTTCTTGAGGAACAACCATGCCATTCTCCACAACTAGGAGTGTGCCATAGGATCGATGGTGGGAAAGAAATCTATTAGATGTAGGTGATTTATGCGTGGTGCTCCCCAGAAGCAATATGGCCAGCCTTGCTGTTCTGGTACTCGTCGTAGCTCTTGGCCCAGGTGTATATACTATATCCTAAAGTATAGACAGACGTTTAGACATAATTTAGACATAGGAATTCCGAGCGGTGCGTACCAATGGCGAAAGGCACGCCAAAGAAGAGAATCTCGCCTGAGATACGGCGGTATCCGTTGAAGATGTAGTTTCGCAGCCAATGAGGGGCAGCCCTGGACTGGTAAGGAGACAAGGCTATTTGATGCTGCGTTTAGTCAATTACAACAAGCGCAGTGAATTTGCCACGCACTGTATTGAACCATTCCCCTTTGCCTCTGACCAGTGCTATCACCCCACCAAAGGTTCTAAAAACGCATTGCAGGTGGTAAGTCCTTCTGTTTGAAGCCAATTTATTAACGCATGCTCACGTAGACCTTTGCTGTCAGATTCGAATGTGGTCAGCTTCGGCCGCACTCAAGGGAATATGTTATGCTTACGTCCGGGCATATCACTGTGTCTCGAAAGTGTGGGCCTCATGGCGAACTATTGTTTTGAATAGAAAGAAAAGTTGACGAAGTGAAGCATAGTTGCGAATCCGTTCTTGTCCGTGGTGAACAAACACATGTCAACATCACCGTCCAGTAGTGCGCCGAGGTTGACTCAGACTACAGTCAACGTTGACTGTCGTCGCTGAAATCGTTTGCTCAAAATTTGCTTTTCCTCCCAAGTTCAGATAGTTATTGGCCTGTGCCGTCTTTTGACTCGCTCTGCTTTCACGACCAATTTGCAACTTGTGCATTCGGACTTATCGCGTCTTGCCGGGCACAAATGCTCTAGATGTACTCCAAATTGACGAATTATCAAGATGTTCGGTTTCTGCGCAATACTCTCCTCTTGGGCTAGGGTATGATTGTAAGTACGCAGTTTGGTCTCTACAAATTGCATAGCGCCGCACTGGGCCTTGACTGAGCCAGTGTCCGTCGTTGGTCAATTTTTTATGTCATGCAATTTCAATGAACGAAAAATCAACGAATACACATCTGGACTCTCACGAGACCTTCAATATCATTTCAGAAATTGTTTATTGCAAGTGCAGTGAGGGTCCATTGGGCACTGTCAAAGGGAAGTCCGTCGGGAGGTCCGGCCCGTCATAAAAGATCATTAATTGTCAGCAAATAACCCGCGGAACAAAATCGTATCGCTCCGGTAAGTTCGCATTGCCGAGTCTACCTACCCCAGATATAAATGTTATTAACACCCCTGCAGTCGACATTCCGCCACTATTCTTTGCTTCTTGGTACTCAGAAAGGGCAGGTTTCTCTTCCAGAAACCTGAATTAATCTACTCTCGCGGAATGGCGCCACTACGACGCCTGAACCAGCTTCTGAGCGAGTTGAAGCCCGCCCCCGAGTCTATTGGCACTCTCAGGCTAGGCGGCATATCTTACCAGGTACCAGCATCTCAAACGCCCTCGAGACTGGTGCATTCGACGAAGCTTTTGGATATCAACGATCCCGTGAATGTCGATAACCTTCACTTTATACTGCAAAAGTACCTTCTTGGACAAGATGTCTTCCTCGTATCCCAACCAGGTCCTTATGCTCGAAGGCTGGCGTTGACTTTCGCGAGGTGTGTTATCAATTCACGGCCTCTACTCATATCTAATATCCCCTAGTATCATTAATGCCGAGTACGAATACATTGCCCTACATAGAGATGTAGGCGAGACTGAGCTGAAGCAAGTGAGCGCGCTTCAACTTCCCTAAGCACACATCTCTGATAAGCGACACAGGGAAGAGAAATCAGAAAGGGTGGAAACCTTGTCTACGTGGACAGTCCCGCTGTAAATGCAGTCAAACATGGCCGGATACTTATATTAGAAGGAATAGAGAAGGCTGAGCGAGGTATTATGCCCGTGCGTTTAAATCTTTCTTTCTTTCAGTCCTGCTTTTGACCGCCTTTTCTAAGGTTCTGAATAACTTGCTTGAGAACCGAGAAATGTAGGATGTCTTGTTTTTGTGCGTGCTAGCAATGCTTACGACAGTTCAGGAATTTAGACGATGGTACACATATTATCCACCCACATCGTTACGCGCAATTAGAAGCCAAAACTACTGGAGAAGGCAAGGTATTTATTCCTGCGCACAAGAATTTCCGTGTCATAGCTATCGCCGCCCCCGTTCCACCTTATCCTGGATACCCTCTCGATCCGCCATTCCGGAGTCGTTTCCAGGCGCGTTTCATCGACCCCGTTGGTGCCCTCTTATCCTTTACTTCTTCTGCATCTACCGTAGCTCCTTTGTACGACAAGCTGCGCGACCTCATCCTGTCCACGCAATACGCCAGTGAGTCGCGTAGCGCCCTCGAGGTTGTTTCGAAGACCGCGCTGCCGCCATTTCCCCAGACGACATTAACGAAGCTGCAAAAACTCGTCGAGAAATTCCCGCCTCCTGAAAACCTGTCCCCTTCACAGCTTGCTCGTCTTTTTTTGACAATTCACCCTGCTCTGATTCACGCGCCGTTCCAAGCGTGGGCTATCCTCAGCAGACAGACAGAAGAATGCGGGCTTGGCGAGTTGGGTAATCCTTCAATGTCCTCCGGCAATGAAGAGATCGGACTATTCGGATACTCTGTAAGCTCGATTCGTCGCTCTGGTGATGCCACTGCGGAAGTCACTTTCAGACCACCTGAAGGCCTGCAACCCATCGTATTGACCGTTGCTGCTGGCCCCAAACAATTCCGACCGTTCCCGTTCACGGGGAATCTTGAATTTAATGCTACACCGAGGTTCCTGGGGCTTCTGACATGCTTCTTACAAGCGCATGCACTTGAGTGGGATATCTCATTGATCCCGCCTGCTTTACCATCCACGGCGTCTGCGTCGACTAGCACCCTCGTCCGAGTATTTGGTCAGGTTCTAGGTTATGATGCTGAAGTGATCCACATGTACAAGGAGCTTGGTGGACGAGAACTTATCATGAGACGCAAGATTGAGGACGGAGGGTCGACTACTTGGGAACCTAGGTGTGTCGAGCGAATTTTATCACCATTATAATCATCTTACGTTTTATTCAGCACCTTGATTCAAGGTGCATGGGCTGGGCGTCTGCTACATCTCGCCGGGTTGGATGTTATAGGATCCACAGCCGGATCATTGTCACGCATCTTCCAAGACAGAGAGGCCGAGTTATGGGAACACAAACGTATCGTCGCGGAAGCTTCGCCCGAAGAGGTGACTTTCCGAGATACTATTGTGATCTCTATCCACATGCCTGACTTTCTTTCGACGTAGATTAACTCAGAAGAACTCTCAGTTGCACACCCTTCCTTCCGCGTAATTAGCACTGCTTCGAAGTCGCTTCTCTTGAAGGACTGGCTTTCAGATGAGCATGCCAACATGTTCTTTCCCGTACCGAGTCAGCCTATGGATACAGCAGAAGAGACGGACATTCTTCTAGCCACAGGATGCCCGAAGGAATTTGTCGACATCCTGCTCACTTTTGCTGAAAAATATAGGCATAGCATGTCCTCGGAGAATGTCCTCAAGAACCGTAAGCTTGGTACAAGGTCGCTCGTCAGAATATCTCGAAGGCTCGCGTTGTATCCCCAATATAAGGATCTCCAGTCGATTATACAGAGATCATTGTTATCCGAGTTTCTTCCTGCTACGGAGAAGATGAACCTGAACACACTGCTCGAAGATTCGAACATATTCAAGCAAACACCTCCTGTTAGTGCTACATTTTTGAAGTTTTATTGCAAACGATCTTAGATGTTCTTAGTTCCATCCAAGCCCTTTTGTGACGGACAAGGCACTTGTTTTCCCGGCGCCGAGTACCACAGGAGGAGAAACGGATGCAACGATAATCCCTCTCTTCGAAGCCGGCCAAGACCCTGAAGGTTCTGCTTCGCATATTCCTCACATGGACCATTTCTACGACAACAGTCTTCAAACTGGTCTCATGCGTGATATCGCCATAGATCTCGAAATATTGGGGGAACACATAGTTCTTCTGGGAAATCAGGTATGTTCAATTTCTTTATATCGTCCATGTATATCAGCGCTGATGTTCGATTGAAAGGGCGTTGGCAAGAATAAAATCGTCGATAGGTAAGCCGATAACATGCCCCCTCCAGACATAGCCTTCTGACTGATGTTGTTTCAGGTTATGCCAGGTGAGCTGACAATATTTTTGTTCCTTTTCACAACCTCGAACAAAACCCTGTAGCTTCTGGGCCGGCCTCGTGAATACATACAACTCCACCGTGATACTACAGTTACTCAGCTGATGTTTACAACCTCTCTGGAGGGCGGGATCATCAACTACACAGATTCACCGCTTCTGCGCGCCATAAAGCACGGACGTGTTATTATCATCGACGAAGCAGACAAAGCACCTGAGCACGTCGTGGCCATTTTCCGAAGTCTCGCTGGACAAGGAGAAATGTCCTTGACCGACGGTAGACGTGTCCGGCCTTCATTGGAGCGCGAAGGGGACATCGTCGTTCACCCTAATTTCAGACTCATTCTGCTGGCTAATCGACCTGGTTATCGTACGTATTTTCATGATTTCTTTCTTTCTCTCACGTGAAGCTGACTGGGATCTCATTAGCTTTCCTCGGAAATCATTTCTTGCAGGTTCTCGGCGAGAACTTCAGTGCTCATTCAGTCTCCAATCCAGATCAGGAATCCGAGCGTAATCTCATCGGACAACTTGCTCCTGACCTAGATAAAGACTTAGTCCTAAGACTCGTTGGTGCGTTCAACGATTTACGGAAGGGATATGAAAACGGGATCTTGAATTACCCATATTCTCTGCGAGGTGCGCGTCGTAGCCATCCTAATGTTCTACCTTTTTGTTCACGCCCCTGACAGAATTAATCAACCTGGTAAGACACATGAAAGCATACCCATCTGACTCTCTGGGCGACGCTTTGAGAAATGTCTTCGATTTTGATATCTACAAACCCGAGACTATTGACAAGCTTTCCGAAATTCTCATCCACCACGGGTGCGTCTCATTGACAGATATCTCTCCTTCAACAATTTACCTTGCTACAGCCTTCAAGTGCCTGCCCTCGGACTAGAGGCGGCCAGGGAGGCGGCGAAGAAGAAGGTCCAAGATGTTCACTTCGAACCAAAACAAACCGATCTTGGTCAGCCGAAGGAAGGACAACATGATGATAAAGAACATTCGGGTGGTAATACATGGGCCGGTGGTGTTCGTATTTTTATTGAGATCAATATATCCAAGACTTACTTAAACTTCATTTGACAGACTGGTGGCAGAGATACTGCTGGGCTTGGAGGACGAGGAGGCTACAAGCGCTTGTACAAAGGAGGTGATATCAAACAAGTGTGTCAAAATTACCATCAACTACGAAACTGAATTTGTTGGCTTACATCCAGATAGATTCCCGATGGCTTGAAGCAACAAGTTCCTGATCACATCAAGGAAAAGGCGCGGGAGATGGCTAGGCAGGAGCTTCAACGGCGCCTCGAAGAGCTCGACATGTCACAATCAGAAGCAAAAGGCTATGGTCAACTACTTTCTGCAACAGAAGCTCATATGGCTTCTCTGCTCGACTTGTTGGAACGTAAGTGTCATTTTGAACACTGCAATCTTTTCATACTCAGTTCGATGATTAGATCTTGCTGCCAAAGAGGAAGAGCGCGTTTGGGTGAAGCGACAGATCGACGGAGAGTTAGATGATAGCCGTCTGACTGAAGGTCTGACTGGCGAGTCGACAGTCTACAAACGTCGTGGTATGGAGAAACCTGAAATTGGCCGTCCCCAGATCAAGTGTGTATATGCGTGGATTGTACACCGTGGGTCACGTAGCTCATGTTTTTTTAGACCCAAGAGGATCAAGTTCATCTTTGATTTGAGTGCTTCAATGTGAGTCAATTTTCTGATGCCTCGCATTCTCCCAAGCTGAAAAAACATACCAGGTACCGTTTCCAATATGATGGACGTCTGCAGCGCAGTATGGAGACAGGTACGAATTCAGTGCAGTTCAATAAAAAAAAAACCATTCAACTTGCCCTCCATAGCTGTAATGTTGATGGAAACCTTTGATCGTTTATCTCGCAAAGAGAAATACGTTTGGGATGTTAGTGTGCTTCGAAACTCTTCTTTCAAGAGTCTACTGACTCTCTTCTCTAGTTATGTGGACATGTGCGCTTGCCAGCCTTCTCTACGGAGTCGCAGTACTTGTACTCACGATTATACAGTCAGGAGATGGACCCGATATTACCTTAACTGAAGCCGACAAACCCCCAACAGAGATCAAAGAACGTTGGAAGATCACAGAGAAGATGTACATGATTCCACAGTACGCGTTCGCAGGAGACTTCACTGGTAAGTAAACAACCTTTCACTGATACTCAGAATGAATTATGATGCTTGCACAGTGGAGTCCATCGTCAAAGGCGTCAATGAAGTGGCTAAATATGACGCGGGTAAGGCTCTCGAAACAGTATACAATTGGCCGAGCTTACCCTTCCCACACAGATGATTATTTTGTGATCGCCATTACCGTACGTTGCAAGACCCGCTTCAGGTGTTCCGTAGTCTGATTTATTGCTACAGGATGCAAACTTTGGCAGATATCAGATTTCATCAGAAGAGCTGACGAGAGCGATGAATCATAATCCCAAGGTCAACACTGCGTTGATATGCATTGGTGAAGGAGCAGAAGCAGCTTGGTATGCAGGCTTTCCCAATTACACGTCTAATTTTCTCCTCATATCTTTTTGGCTGTGAACAGGGTTACGAAGAGTCTTCCCGGACGTGCTTTCCGCGTTGCAAATACGGGAGATATTCCCAATGTCCTTCGCAGTATCTTGGCCACTATGGTGGATCGGTGAGCTCCAAGTATTTATATAGCAGCCTGATGGCATGTACTGTAACACCCCCAATATTGATATCTAATTTCCCTTCAAAATCCATTACGCAAAGAAAGGTTTAACGGACCAAGAACTTCGTAATATGCAAAGGCGATAAATGTATATACACGACAACAACCAGAGAACATTATGTCTGTTCCACAACGACGACCTTTTTCCGCTCGGGTTTCGGTTTGGATTCGCCGGCCCGGGTGTGCGTTCTTCTCCTCTCGTCCTTGACTCTCCTTGCCTCCAGCATCGTAGTCTTCAGTTTGGCGGTCTGATGAACAGATTTTGGTAGATGTCGTGTGCTGCAAAATGAACAGAGCAATGATCAGTACTATAGAAAAACAGTAAGTAACCGGATGAGACTAACCGAGCCACTCTGTCCACCTCGGCGTCGATCCGCCACCGGTCCTTGAGACTTTGCCTGTATTCCATGGCTGCTCGCTCGCGGGCGGTGACGACGCCCAATTTTTCGGAGGCCTTGGCTTTCCATATCCGCACGTTTCCGTCATCCGATCCTGACATGACGAACCGCGCGTCTCCTGAGAATACCGTTGATGTAACTCTGTGAACGGGAAAATTTAGTTTAGAATAGAGTTAAATTACACCTCCCAAAAGAACGGAATCGCACCTCTGCATTCGTTTTGTGTGATATACTTCAGGGTGACGGCCGACGCCTTCTTGCCATATCCTGACCGTTCTGTCCCACCCACCACTGACAAATTCCAGTCCAGTCGGACTCCAGTCGCAGGACATCACCGCGGCAACGTGAGCTTTGTAGATCTGCGTTGGGGTGTCGAGGTGCCGTATATCAAACGTGTATAGATTGTGATCTTCCGAGGCGAGGAGAATTGTTGTAGGAAAGGTCGGTGACCAAGAGAGAGCATTACTTTGCATCTAATCATGATGGACTGAGTCAATTGTGCATCATTATATTCAATGAAGAGACGTACCTGCATGATCACTCGCCGTTCTGCCTTTCCTGTTCTGATATCATATAATGTGAAAGTTCTATCAGATCCTATGCTAGCCAACACCGATGATTCGCTCATGTTGAATCGGACAGATGTGATCGTTTCTGTCGAGGTCGGAAAAGTCAAATTCGACACAGGCGCACTCCTAACGAAGGGAAGGATTCGTCATTGTTTTTCTTTCGCATGTGCGAAGACCACTTACTTGGTTTCATCCCATATTTGCACAGTATTTGATGCGGTAGCAAAGAGGGGATCAGTGCGGTGATGGTCTATTGAGCTGGAGGGTGTAAGAGGGAATTAGGAATCGTCAGCGAATTTGAGGTGCATGCAGACAGATAAAAACATACTTGAATACAGCTTTTCCAGGAAAAACATTCAATGGCTAGAGAAAGCGAATGATGTTGAGTACAAAAATAGATGTTTTTCGACTTTGGGACAGGATGACAGTGGTTGGTAGTGAAATTGACTTACAGTCGTTCCATCCCCGTCTACCGCCCACAGTTTGACATTACGATCCACTCCACAGCTCAGCAGCCTCTCACCGCCATCTGGAGAGAAACATAACCCCGAGACTTTTCCCTTGTGGGCGTGGGGAATCTTGAAGATTTCCTTTCGGCTTGACAGGTTGTGCATGATGATGCCTACCACCGCAATAAACATCATTCGTTAACACCTCTCCAAGTCCAAGGGCGCAACGTACATACCTCCATCCCAGCTACCACTTGCTATTCCAGTTAGAGAACCAGGTCGCCGAGCTAAAACCTCCACAGCATCGATGTGTCCCTCGAGACTTGCAACGAAAGGTTTGGCGAACATTCGATCCATCTTGGCTGCGTTCAGCGCTCGAGTACGTTCCCTTGCTCTCGAAAATGGATGCATAAGAGGATTCAGATTTCGAGGTACGGGTGTTGGGTCTCCTGGGCGTATGGCTACATGTTCAGCAGGATTATGCTGAAGAACTGATATTTTCTAAAGCATAATTTAGCGCAGGCTTATTTTCGTCGTCCAGGGAGGTCACTCACCACCATATCTCTATAAATCTTCTCCAGCTAGCTTTTGGATACAAATAATCTGGTATTTTGTGCAGTCGACGTACTGTCGGTGGCGTCGTCGCCGTCGGTGTACAGGCCGTTCAAGTGAAATTTAGAGGCCTAATACTACACGAGGATTATGTAACTGATCTCGGTGACGATGAAATTTATTGGGCGCTTCCGAAAGCCTTGTGCTTCTCCTTGAACTCGGACCCATCGTCACGTTGGCTACTTCGCGGAAAACATATCTAAGTCAAACTTATATAGATATAGACCGTTGTCGGCCCTTGTAGGCAGAAAAGCAACTCTTCCACTGCGCTTTGTCCCCAGGCAGCATGACCTTTTCTTCAAATCTGAAGCCCTCACTCCTGCCTTGTTGCTGTTCATTATCAGAGTCCACAGGTACTGTATAGCACACTTCGCAAAGCTTCGCAGATAAGTAATGTGATACAAGCATATTAGTCTCCATTTGTTCATTGACATATGGATACCCTCTATAGCAACCATGAGCAGAGATGTTCCCAGTTGATGTACTCTCACATCATGATCATCCGTTATAGTAGGCCGTGGTGGAAACAGTGTGTCTAACGACCGCTCGAGCCTCGTCCCGAGCGCTGACCGCCATCTTTCTTCTCCCTCCTCATTTCTTTTCTCTTTTTACTCTTCTTTTCGCGAAACACGACGCGGGTCTGTCTTTCTAGCAGCCAGTCTGCAATCCACTCTTTTATATCCCTTTCGGCCGCCTTCAAGGACCTTCGAGCTTCAAGCTTCATTGATCGCTGTCTTTTTTTGGGCACTTCGGAGTAGGGAATCGCCTCGGATACAGGAATTCTTGTACGAGATACGTTGAGGATGCCCTGTTGGCCGGGAATCAGTCCACAGTAATATCGTCTATCGGAAACCCCTCTTTTACTACACAGCGCGAAGGGATCATCTGGCGCGGAGTAAATGGGATCCTTCTGTTTCTCGTCCGCTCCCATCCTTCGCTGCACACCTCTATCTCGTTTACAAAGCGTCTTGTTGGTCATTCCTACGGCACTGGAGGTCATTTTTACAACTTCTCTAATCTTCGTGAATTGGAAGGGCGGAAAGTATGTCGTACTTTTCTATTAATTGCACGCTTTTTTGATCTTTCATTAGACGGCATCTACTGCTCACCGCGGAAGGATGGATATATTTCGCTCTTTCAGCAACCGAACTAATTTTTGACATCGTCCCTGGCGCGCGAGACAATCTCTCCCTATTCCGAGCTTTAGACACTGTTATAGGTGCGTGTATCTGTCTTCGTAGGAATGACGATACATACCCATGCCCTCCAACCTTGATTTTTCACAGGCGTCGCATCCTTTCTCCCTATATTCTTCTACACTTTCTTTCTTTTCATCCTCACCAGCAACGACCTCGCTGAAACGTTACCAAAACGTCTCAAAAACGTTGCTAAACTCTCTCTTATACTATTCGTACCCGCTATCATTGTCTTCAACGAAGTGGCTTCCTTTGTTGGTGTAATACCAGGCAAGATCTCTCTCAATATCCTATGACTGCCAACTTATACGATTTTACTGTAGGCAAAACTAAAATATCTCAAAATCCCGACATTTTTGAGACGACATTAGGATTCTCTGGTAATCGTGAAGAATCTCTATGGGCATTCTTCACCAGTACAACTCTGGCTTTGCTGGTTGTTTTTCAAGCGGCCGTCTTTTGTTTTGCGTTCTTTCGGCTATGCCGCGCAGTTTTGGCGCAGCGGGGGATAGAAAAGGACAACATGGATAAGGCTCATTTCGTGAACGGAACAGGTTGGTTATGTGCGTCGTTGAAGATTGGGGCTCTGGAATCCGTCGTGGGGTTCGCAGGGGGCGTCTTTGGGATTGCTATGACGCGAAGGATCATGAGAATGTTGGCTCGGGGTTGCCTTTGCATCGGCATTGTTAAAGGGTGCGTCTTATTCTGTCTTCTATATGAAGAAGCGATTGAACAGAATTCACAGCATCGACGCAGTAGAAGACTTCCACGTTGTACAAACCGAACTCAGACTCAGCAAAGAAAACGACCGCGATGCTAAAATCCCGCTTCGAGCCTTAATGATATCCAATCCCCGTTTCAGCACCTTCCGCCAACTCTCTCCGAGTGCAGGAGAATTCCACTCGAAGCACGCTTCTATCACATACACGGAAAAATCATCTGAAATTATCAAACACCCACACTACTCCACCTGGACACAACGCCATTCGCCGATGCTGCAATCTGGTCTCCCTGGGATGAAGGGCTTCGCCAGCATCAAGGAGGCCCGGGAAAAACAGCGCGTGACAATCCATTATGATGAAGGCACTCCCAAGCTTTACATGCGTTTCTCCACTCTGGATGTTCCAAGTCCTGCTGTCATCGTCGAAAAGGTGAAAAGTCGACCTCAAAGCGAATGGCTCGAATCCTACACCAAAGGGAATGTGCCATTGCTCAATCGAGGGACTGAGTCTGTGTATGTAGACCGGGACTCTGAACTCCAAGCGCCTATGCCCCATTTCCACAAGAATTATCCGTTCTCTGAGAGCAGTCGAGATTCAATGAACTCCACGCCCTCGTTTGGCGCGTACGAAATCGTCGATGCTCGGAAACTACCTCAAGTGACCGCGAAGGCGCAAGTGTATCAACCGCCCACTGCCACTGCAACCAGCGTCCCAAATACATCGCTGGAACTAGAGTTCCCTGAACCTGCGTACCGAGCCCAAATTCCACCCATTCCCCAGGACGAGAGAGTGTCGCAAGATTTTGATTCCCGAGTCAAATCCATGGCCAGCGTCAAAAGCGTGCCTGACTCCATCAAAGCGGTTCGTGAGCTCACTCACCAATTCCCGGGACCACCAGGGCTATCCCAAATCCGACCCTCAGAAACTCGCGATCTGCGTCCAATGAAGATGGGACTGTCACTGGCACTTGAGATCGTGGAGAAATCAGTATGGGAAGAGGACAGCCGGATGAGTGCACAGCACCTTTCTGTTGTTTCGGTTCCCCAGGTCCTTGGATCTCCTTCCCAGCTCACGTTCGGCCAAGGCAGAATGTCGCAAGAACCTTCGCCAGGTGGTACTGATGTAGATGCTCGTCTAGCCTACGCAGGCCTTGATAGCGCGGTTGACTCGCCACCCGCACGCGGCAGTAAAGTTCCTGTTACACCTGGTTATAGCCAGAGTAGAATGTCGGTCACATCACGTTCCAGAGCGAGACGACAGTCCACGCAGAAAGCCATCGACCCTTTCAGCGACAAAGGCGGTAGCCTCCAATTATCAACCAGCCCCGTGTATGCCCCAGTTGGTGTTCCTCTGAGTCAATCGCTCTCATCTCCAACCAAGGCAAAACCACAGCCCGTGACTGCGGATGTCGACACGCCAACAACGGATTTCTCTGAAATCACGCGTCTACAAGAGACAGTTGTACAAGGCAGGATAGGTCCCTTCCTCGACTTAGCGACGGCATTGGACTCCGGCAAGTCAAAGCAGTTCAGGCCAAGTCTACCGCCAATGCCGCAGCCAGCTGTGCCTGTGCAGCGAAAGCCTTCTCTGATACCTGCACATGCTCGCAAGCTTTCTAAGACGGAGGAGAAGATCATAAGGATCGTGAAATGGGTGGACACCAGCGCTAATATTGCGGTTGCTGAGACTCCCGAGATACCGCCAACGCCAGTCCTAATCGAATCTCCGATCGAGATGCTTCCTTACGAGCGGCCGCGAGACAACAACCTGCAAAATCTACACGATCGCGGCCCCAGCATCGATGCGCTTTCCATACCCTGGCTGCAGAACCACGACATCTCCGCGGAGGAAATACGCAAGCTTGGAGGACCCGCAACGGTCGAGTCGTCTGCTTTGCGGCCTCAGCTGGCACGCATCACCACTGTTGGTAAGGTGCCTAGTCGAACTACACCTGCCCCGATTCGCAGCGCACACGCCCGGGGCGTCAGCCAGCATTTGCAGCCTATCATGGTTCCCCCACGAAACGGAAAGTTGCCACAAGCGGTGCAAATTGAGTACGGTAGCCTGGAGTCATCGGGTGCAAAAGGTGTATTGAGAGGTTCTGAGGTTCCTGTTATCGAGGATGGCTCTATGCCACAAATTTCCAACCGTTTTTAGGTTGATTCGATTTGTTGTACTATCATTAGTCTCCATAGGGTTTTAATATTCGTAGTTCGTAGTTGACATTCTGTCTGATTTTTTTCCCTGTCTTTAACATTATCAGTAAGTATACCAGTGAGTTCGAATACCTCAACAACCGAAACATAGCATGCTATACATATTCTGACAACCAAGGGTCAAATAATCGTTCCAAATACGCATAGATAAATATACAAAAATACAACAACGGAACACATCAGTTCTGTTAAAGCAGGTCAGAAGGTGGTTCGGAACAGGTACACAGAAATAACGGACCTCAGGTATCCTAAAGATGGTAATTTCCTTGAATCATAGAGTGAAATTAATACATATTAGTGCTGCTCTGCTTTGAACGCACCTGTTGCTTGAAATAACGCCGGTTCTCCTCGTCAATAAGAACGAGATTGAGATAGTATCTGGTCGTGAATTTCTTGTTGACGTCCCGGAAGGTTGGTGTGAGATCGAAGCCACCCAAGAACACACGTATGGGTATTGTTTCACCTTGATTAGATTAATCGACATCAATGCCAGTCAAGTGCTAGGAAATATGTACCTTTCACCGGAGCACCGTCCATGATTTCGAATTTTGTGATAGTCTCGCTCTCATTGTATTGATTCGGCGGTGAACCAGTGGTCTCACGACGAATGATAGATAATTCCATGTGCTTGATCTTGATGCGCACTAGGAGGAAATAAATCTTGCCGACGATGACGTCCTTCAGGTGGTATCTGAGGAGATTTAGAAGATAGTCCCAATTGCAGCGTAAAGGCTTACTTGGATTTGTTGTATTCGAACTCAATGTGGAGACAATCTTCAATGCCGACTTCCATCTTGATTGAATTATTGCTGTCGGGGGGCATACGGAACGAATGCACCCAAATGTCCCTCTCCTTGACCACATCCGCCATACGTCGCGATATTGACACCCGTATGAAGTACCTGCACACAAAGTATGAGTGACTTGGGGTGGCCGGTACTACTTGCTACGTACCGCAATTTGACATTGATACCTTGGTAGCTCTCGAACTGCTTCTCGACGTTCTTGAAATTGAAGTCAAACGTCTGCGCCTGCCTCATCTCTCCCGGAGCTGCAAGCTCCTGAGATAGCGACAGGAACTCGTGGTGGTGACCACGATCATAGAACAGCTCTGTTAGGGTGATAACTTGGATATACGCTTATAAATTCAGGAAGAGATACAACGACGAACCAATGCTGCCCACAAATTCAACCTTGATACCTTCATGTGTTGTCTTCTTCCCATCCCTCACACGGATAGTAACCTAAGCCAGATATCGTGAGTTATTCTCTACGACACCGAGATTAGGAATATCTGAACACACCTGCCCGGTCACGGAATCACCGTCGTAGTAGACAGGACAGGAGACGCTCTTTTCCTTCTCTGACTTGATTTCGACTTGCTTTCTTAGCTCTTCCCCCTCTAGCTTAATGTCCACATCAATCGGCGACGCAAAGAAGTAAGCCATCTGAAGTATTCGTCCAAGGGCGCGTTGGGGTATTCGTGTACTGCGGAATATGGAGGTGTGATGGCGAACAGATAGATCCGCAGCGAGTCAAAAGTTTAAGCCTGCTTATAAGACTATGACAGGAATATAATATGAATGAGGAGAAAGTACGAGCAGCGGGACTGACTGCTCTGTACACGATACCATTTGGTCACGTCACAACTTACCGCTATCGACCTCGTCAAGAACAACGAGCAACACTTCAAGGCAACCATTATACATACACAAAAAAACATAATCATTAAATTCGTAAACAATGAACGTAGAGTACAATGTAAAAAGGCATAGAGATCCCATGATGTGCGCAATGCGTTCAAGTTTTTAGTCGCCCTTGCGATCCGGAATCTCATCCACAGTGCCGCGGTTTTGGTTGAGATACCATTCGTACCCTATTTTCGCACTGTCGAGTTGGGTCTTCAACTGAATTTTATCCAACTCAGACCAGCCCTGGAGACCATGCTTGGGGAGATCGAATGTTGGGGTCTTCTCGTTCGCTTCAAGCTCTATAGCATGCAAGACACACTCTCGCCACATGTCCCAAACTGGAGTACTGTTCGGAATCATCTTGGCAATCCATGCGTCAGGGCGTATGGGTTTGAGTGTAAAAGTCGAAGCGGCCACGACGCTGGCCCACTTCTGAAAAGCATTTCGTTCGAAGGACGAGGCCTTACCAAGCCCTAGAACCCTACGCAAGGCGCTATATTGCAGTTTGTCTCTGTCGACAGAGGCCAAATACGCGTTGTAAAGCCAAGAGAGAGCGAATGTGGCGAGGAAAACAATTTGCCCCTTCAGCGTCGCCACTGGAAGGAGGATGATTTGGGAGAATGCCTGGAAAGTGAGAAGCATTGATACAAGTCCAATGCGATGATATGGCGCTTCGTCAGGGTATTTTAATTCGTACCGTCCCCTAGTGATGGTGGCAATTTTGCTCTCGGGACCTTGCAGGATGATTATGTCGTTGCCGCGTACTAGGATACCGTCTCCGGGGACGGCGTCGGAGCCTACGGATGGCATGATAACTTTTAGAGTAGCGGATCCGTAGACAAGGGCTGCCAGGCCGTTGCACAGTATTCCCGTGCCGAGTGCAATGCAGCAGAAATAATCGTGCCACACAAGGGCAGAAATTATGGCTGCTGCGACGCTAAATCCGATGGTGAAAAAGGCCCCAGTAAAGCCTACAATACCCATAGCTTTGATGTAATTGTCCATGACCACGTTGTCGCCCCCTGGAATTGGCATAGAGCCACTGTGGTCGTCCATTCGAACAAGAGTCAGAGAATTCAGATATTGCGCTTCTGGATGTGCTACAACCGTGGGCCCGACGTTGTTGAGAATAGTGGAGGCATGAGGCGATGGGTTGTTGGGGACGCTTCTATGGGAAGCATGAGGACTAGTGGCAGAACCTTTGAGGTGCTCGAATACTAGATTCGAAAGATGCCCAGTCATCTCAATGGCAGTCCCTGATTTTGCTCCGATAAATCTGGGACCGTGCCTTCCATCAAGACCAAGGCTCTCAGCTGGGGTGGAGTCTTCGCCAGGAAATAATCCGTCCCAAATACGGGTGCTGGCGATCATGCCGTATTTCTTTGAGACGAAGTAGCTTCCTGGGGAATTGTACCAGCCCAGCAACCACCGATATCGGATGAGATTGACGCTGGCCATAGCAGCAATAGATTCATCGCCTCCAAAGAATCCTGCTATCCCAGAAACATCGAGGTCGAACGTGATACCGTTGCTGAAGCCCATTCTTGATAGCAAGCTCTAACTGGTATTGTTGGCGCACTGTGACGAGGTAACTGATTATCAAACCTGCAGGACAAAGTTTATTGCCACTTACCCTCTCGTCAAAACCGTTGTATTTGAGGGGAAAGTGGGATTTTGACATTGCACCTCTTCTTAAAGAGCAACAAGTAGCTTACGTACATATACGAAACACATACCCCATGTTGCCGCTTGCGAACAAAGCTGTGGATTTGATTTATCAGCTTCGCAGGAGTTGCACATTCACCGTGGCTGAGTATAGTTGCCATATGTTTTAGAAGCAGAGGGTCTCTGAAGTTCGACAGGAGGAATGAACCACAGCGGGTTGTTTATGACATTCGTGGTGGGTTGGGAACCAACAGGTGTTGATCAGGAGGGTCGATGCACACCATGAATATACCAGCCGTCTTGCCGATGCGACCATGGACTATTTTCGGTCATAAAGCCATCAATCTGAGCTTCAGTGGTATCTCAAGAGTAAGAACGCACCCCCTAGCTGTTCGTCGGAGCAGAGTCGAATCCAAGAATCAAGACCATGCAGGCAAGATAATGGTTTTAGGAAAGTTAGGCTAATTAGTATTAGGAGTCACAAATCTTGTATTTAGTCGATCACGTGCCAACTTTGGGCGCCTATATTTGAACGGGTTGGGGAATCATCATAATACACAGGTCCGCTCCGACACCCAAGTGACAGCAGGATTAACTGCGACTCCGTCGTCTATGAATAGGTTTTATGGCTTCTATCAGCTATGTTATCAAGTTGATTGACATTTCCCCTATTGTAACAAGGACAAAGTGACACTTCGACTCCTCCGAGGCTAGGATTCACATGAGGTTTGCATGATGTACTCGTGCCCAATGTACTAGCAGAAGAATACCAGTAGAGTAAGTCGAGCTGTGTGTCCAAGTGCGCTTGCACAAATTTCAAGTACCTAACTTAGTACAGATCGAGACCTGGCACGACCGCGGCCAGTATGATTGTTTACCTTCGTAGAAAGTCAAGTTGACGCAGTTACAAGAATCTTTGTGAGTCGAACCTCGGTCAGTCAGGTATAGATCAGGGTATCGGCAGCAAGAGGGATAAAGATTGGAGATTTGATATGTAAAGACCGTGGATGTCGCCAAATGAGGCGATGCAGTAGTCAATTCATGGCGAAACGATTGAGTAAAGTTGATGAAGGCGCGATGCTTCAGCGAACCGAGTCGGGTATGATGGTTTCGCAATATCTAGGCGGTGGGTATCTAGGGGTATATTTCGACCAGGCCTGAACATGGATATGTGGACGCAAGCAGCTGAGGACGAGTAAAGATTTCTCGGTATGCACTGATGTGGGCGAGCGGCTAGGGGTAACTTTACTATTAGCAAAGAAGGTGGGCAGAAAGAGCGAATGTAGGTATGTAGGCTTTTATCAGAGCAGGTACCGAAGGCGAAGGGGGTTGGGGTTCCGGGGTGGGGTAAATTAGGAGGTTTGGGGTTCCAGGCGATGATGAAGAATCCGAAAAATCAGAACAAATGGTCTACGCAGGTAGGAATTAAAATGGGGAAACATGAACCAAAGTGATTATAAAGGGCGTAGGTGAAGTGAATGTCAATGAGGGATGTTTGGTGTGATTATGTGGGTCGTCGAATGAAAATGAAAATGATTCTGATACAAATGCATGATTAAAAATCGAATGTTTGGCGGCCCATTAAGGAGGACAACGAAGACCTGCCTTGCAAATCATCCAAAGGGAATGGGCTGTGAAAAGATATGCTAAAGGAGGCATGAAAATGTCATAAAAGTCATGAAACAGAAGTGAGTGTAGTTGGATGGTCAGTTGTATGGGGTTGGGCATGAATAGAAATTACTATTGAAGTGTAGTTCCGAAAGTGCAAAGATTAAAGACATAGAGCATAGGCTAGAGAAGATACTCCTGACTCCTGAGGAACGCTCAAGCTTGAAATTCAAGATGATTGACCAAGTATCCCCATGAGTATTCAACGCAATGGGGTAACAGAAGGAGAGCTAAGCGGCAGCCGGGCCTCTGGAGCCAGAGGGCATCCTAGACCGATTTTGGACGAAGGGACTTAGCAAGTTGGCCCTTCGGACACAAGCTGAGAGTGGAAGATACTATTCAATTTGGGCCTGCGAGGGTCATGTCTCGATGGGTAGTGCATCGTATCGCGTCGTCGCCGTGTACTTGCACCACGTCGAGGCACATCCATACCAAGTGTGAACTCGTCATGATCGTGTTGCGCCTCCGCATCGAAGCCTATGACCTCAACATGTGGAGAGGGTTTGGAGAGTGAGTGCGGCCCGCCTAAAGAATAATCGTATTCGTCTATGTGAACATTGACGTTCATCTCGACATCGACGTCCATCGCGTCGATCTCCGTTTTTGCATGTATGACGGACATCGGCGGTCGCCCTAGATTCATTGCTCGTCGATTGGATGCGTGCGTGAGAATAGAAGAATCCGTGAGTGTGTTACGAGACGCTTGCATCTGCATCTGTTGAGGCTGAGATTGAAGGGGGGCAAGAGGTTGGCACAAAAGACTTTCTACAGCGAGTGCAGCCGAATTTCGCGGTGACAGCGGCTGTTGCTGCTTGATACCGCCACCAAGCGATCTCTTCGCCCCACGAAACAAAGCACCCATCATACTTGTCGTGCGTACCCTAGGGCGTATCTGCGGACGTTCGAGACCTCCAATGGCTCCTACTTTCAAGCCCAACTCCAGGTCATCTTGGACACAGTCCATGTCAACATCAGGAACGGATTCTAAGTCGGGCGATGTATCGTCCGTAGCACCCTCTTCACTGTCAGAATCGGAGTGGTTGGTATCACCAAGCTCTCCTTGTATATCGTCGGAACCCGGAAAAGCCTCTCCGCCTCTCTGACCTGTAGAAGTAAAACCTCTTTGTCCTTGACCGATGCCACGAGCTGAAAGCGCCAGGGTAAATTCATCTTGACATTCCATTTCCTCGCTAACTGGGAAAAGCTCATCGCTATCAGGTTTTGGTCCAATAGCAGGCACAGTAGGTAGCATAACTTCTTGACTAGCCCTTCTGCGATGCCTCCTTGAGCGCGTTCGGCTTTTCACTTCTTTTGAGAAGTGTGATTCCTGTGAGAGTTGTGTCTCATCGTCTTCGTCGGCATCACTGTCATCCCAGCTAGTAGCAGTGGTAGTAGTCAAGCCATTAACTCCAGAGCCATCCCGCTCAACCGCGTTCCCAGCTTCACTGGCCTTTTGTCCGACAAAATCGACGATAGCGGCTGCAAGAGCTGCGCCGTAATCAATCTTTGGTCGGAGCCGTGGTCGACTGGAAGGGAACGGTGAGGTAGATTTTGTTGATGACACAGAAGATGCAGAGGAAATTGAAGAGACTGTACGAAAATACGCCGAAGATAAGGATGAGGCCGACGAACAGCTACTTCGCTCTTTGGCGGATGACCTCCTAGCAATTTCACTCGCTGTAAACATGTATCGCGCCAAGGGTGAGCTACGGAATGGGGTTGCAAGACCAAACATCGACCCGCCGGAAACGCCTGCCTGAAGGGAGCCTTTCAATGCCTTGTTCAGCCATGCGCGGCGGCGACTTCGTACTGACAGCACCTCCAGTCGATTGCCAACCTCAGAGGCAGCCACACGGGACTGGCTGGCAGCAAATTGAGCAAGCTGCCCAAGGCGCGTGCGAAGTTCGTATAGCTGCGTATATTCATTTTTGGCGGGAGGCGAAAGGTGGCGAATGTTCGCACCTAGAGGGTGTTGAGCAGAGTACTGAGGCCGGAAGAGCGACAGAGGGACATCTTTCGCCGGAGGGTTAGGTGGGATATCTTCTTTAGTCTCCGATTCCGATTCAACGGACGATGGGGCAGTGGAAACGGTAGACATCGACGAGGTGCTACGAGCGATTGATTCAGATTCAGATGAATCGTCCGTAGAGTCGGAAGCGATGGAAGCCCTTCTTGGGTTCAAAGAAGGTCTCATGGGATAACTCTCCGGATTCTCAACGATGATAGACCCGTTCTCGGCAGAGGCAGATTCTGTATCAGCTCCCTTATCCAAAACATCAACTTCAGCATTGAAGGGGAATTCAGTCACGGAGACAGGACTTTCGACCATAAGTTCTTCGTCCTCTTCGTCAGAAAAAGAAGAAGGAACGTCCATTGTCGTTGGGCTAAATCCGGGGATAACATCCTCACTGAATCGGCTAACTTCAGGGGAAGGTGGCTCAGCTTCTTCCAAGATTTGCTCCATTCTTTCCAATGCGCGACGCCTCATGCTATGCAAGATCCAGACGCAGAAACCACCTCGTTCCCTCTTGTGGTGATTCTCCAAATCGTAACAATAGTCGCTACTGTCCTTTTGTAGACTGTGACGATTGGTGCCTGCATAAAAGCGTCGGACGAGCTCGCCGAGAATGAATCGGCGAAAGGTGTCGACAAGTGCAGAACGCGCCGCACGTCTCAAGGCGCGTGCTTTAGGAGAACTCCCTGGGGTCGGCACCATGGGTGTATTTGAACGTGACGAATTCGGACTATCTGAGGACCCGATGCCTGAGAAACGTGATGTGGAAGAGCGAGAGGAGTTAGACCGAGAGTAAAATGGTAAAGATGGGTGAGAAGAGGAAGACGGTGAGGTAAGGTTTATGATGGACCTATAAGAAAATTGCGACGCGTCAGATTGCTTTCATTGATTCGGAAGTTTTGTGGAAACATTATGGCGGATTAGTCACTCACCCAACGCAAGACACAAGGTGCATAAACAGTGAACGCTGCTTTTTGTGCTTGCCTTGTCTTCCCGACTTCGATTGCGGTGTCATGGGTGCAGACACGGAAGCACTTCTAGTCTTTTGACGTTCCCATTCTCTTGCCTGCATAACCCTCTCATCTTCCAAGGTACTCTCTCGTACATCCCTAACGATAGACGCCAATGCATCCATCAACTTTTGTTCGTTTTGGCTTCCTCTCAGACCAAATTCAATAGCCTCCATCGAACCGTCCACATAGCGGCAGTGAATCTCCTTCCTTTCTATATCAATACATACTTGCTCCAACAGACTTGGGATTCCGGCAGCTCGGTCAAGAGAGTGTAAGGTGGCAGGTACTTCGAGATCCTCCTGCATGAGGTATGAGAGCTGGGCGGTCCATGCGGAAGGCGTTGGTAATGTTGGTGGGAGCTCCGCAAAGGAAAGAGAAAAATGTATAGTTGGCTCTTGGCTGGCGGGAATGAGTTTGAGCAGCATGGCGTTCAAATTCGCTGCGTCATGCAGAATACCGTCGTGGAAGGGACAGAAGCGTGGCAGGTAACTTGACAAAAACGGTTCAATGTTTTGAAAACAGTGGTGGCAGTATGTGGCATACCAAATAATATATCCTTTTAACTGATAAGCTAGGTGCACACGCGACTACGAATTGGTCGACTCTACTCAGGAGACAGGGGGAGTAGTCCACGTCTTGATAGAGCCAGTCTACACCTTGTCGCAAGTAAAGGTTACGGAGGAGTCAGAGAGGAGCCGCCAGTGTCACTATGAGGTCAGGACTGGGGAAGATGAGCACAAGGAGCGGGAAGGCAAGGGTTTAACAGGTCACGGCGGGCCAATACCTCATATGTGGCCTAAACCAATCCAGGCCAGCCGCCGCCATAAGCGAAATAGCATCAGCCCCAAAATATTTCTTCCAGGTAATATTCCCGGAGATCCCACACTTCCATGAACCTATTCCTCGACCACTTGATAAGTAGCGTAAACGATGCTTTATGCAACCGTTGCTATTGAAGCTCACCCACGGGAATCCTTGGAACGAGAGTCAAATTTTTTTTCCAAGGCGCTAAAAAGAAAGAATGGCACCTCGAGTGGGTGCACGAGTGACAGAAGGAAGTTCAATAATTTCAAAGATTGATTATCGGTTAAGTAATCATGTGTTTGGAGTTGGTCTGCGGCAGACTGGTCAGTGCACGCTAGAAAAATCACAACAACTTCTCTCAGTCGAATTAAAGAATTACACTCACAATAGTACAAGAAGGTTGAAGAAATTGATGGATTGAATAATTATGGCGGAATGATTTTGCTGTTGTTTAGGTGCTTTTTTAGACCTGGGAAGCGTAAAGTAACAAACACCGGTGAGTATCTGAATGTGAATGGCGCATTGATGCACTGTTAATAGTAGCTTGTGCTCTAGTGTAGTGTTGTGGTTGGGGTCGGGCGTTGGGCGCTTGGGCGGTCACCGCAAGGTCACAGGGGCTATTTTTTTACGTGAAAATGTTCCATTCTTAAAATTATGCAGTTGCCCTTCCTTGAGACCTTCTGTCACAAATACTATCAATTGAAGGCTTGTACATAGTCCCGCTAAAGTATCTTGTTTCGCCCTACTTTTTCTCAAGTATGTACATATGTACACTGTTTGAAAAAACGAATTTGCTGATCATACATATAATTACGGTCATATATAGGCTGTATCGACCATTGTGTATTAATCTGCGACAATTTCAATGTATAATTGCCTAATCAACGTATCATCAGAAAGATTTGCAGGACATGGGGAGATAAGCGCCGAGCGCTCCTCTAAGCGTGTCACGTGGATGGGCGCCTAAATTAATTTAAATTCATAAATACATATCACGGCCTGTGTCCGAAGAAGCCATAGTCCTTCGAAAGCAGTAAAGCTGAACACATTTACTTCAAATCGTTTCTTGCACATTTCTGCAGACCATACTCGCGGTTACTTAGTAGTTCGTGCGGCGCGAGTGGTCAGAAGCTGACTTTTAAAATCTTTACTTTCTATTTTGGTCAACACGAGCGACACTTTCTACTTGCATCGTATCGAAGCCTTGATCATGCTGGTTCGAGATATTCAGATCAAAAGTTCAACATTTATTGCTCGGAGCTGACTCATTACTTATTGACCAGATGGCCGTGTTGATGATTGACGATTCAAGAGAGGAATTCACAGGTGACGCACGTTGACTCTGCTCATTCCTGAACTTGGTACTCGCTCTTGTGTCTGTGTATAACCTTCGCAAACGATTAGGTCCTCGTTTCATACGGAAACTTCTATCCCATCACGGCGCAGCTACATACTACCTTCCGACGCAATGCGATGGGTGCTTGAACAGCCCCAAGTAGCAGCGCGTCTTCATCGCCAATTGAGCGGGGTGATGCCATGGACTTTCGCAAGTCAGCTAACAGATGGTAGTAGCGTCTTCATTGCGATTGGGTTGGGTGCTCGGACAACATCCAGAGCCTTCGCATGAATCTGACCTATTCCTGAGTGCTGCCAGCGCCATTGCCATACAGCTAGAAAACATAGCAGTCCATACCTATGCAGATGATTACAACCCTGCAAGCTGAGAAATTGGATGCCACGTACGTCGTCGGTGGCTGGCGCTCATTTGCCATGCTGCTTCGAAAGTCGATGACATTCGCCCATAGATCCTGCGATAAATCAGTGGGAGGAATCATCGAAGTTCGTACCTTCTATTTATACGGTGTCCCACTACGTGGCTATCGAACGAGATGGTGGTCACAAGCGATGTTGTTTCAAAGTATCATATGTAAAGCAAGAGAAATCGAAACCTCATCAAAGACCGAGCAAGGCGCACGGTAGACAAGATTTCGTTAAGTCGTATCGAACCGTATCACAAGGCTTCAAAGCTTCAAGCTTCAGCTTTCGTTGGTAATCGAGAAAAAGGTAGGGGTCGGTCACCGGTGAAGCATCGGTTTAGTTTCTGATCTGGAAGTGTCAACGATTGCTAGCTTTCCACGAACAGGTGGCTAGCATTTAACAGCTTTGTTGACAATGTTCTGTTGAAGAAATTTCTCCCTGCAACCACTACTTACCAACGCCGTCTCGGAGCTCCGTCGACGTCGTGCTTACCTGCTAATCGATCGTCCCAGTGCCGAGGTTCAAGTTGGTGCCGACGCATACTCAGACCGACGTTGTCATTCGGCATCTTGCTTCCAGTCTGAGTCGTGCATTCTGCTGCAGGTGAGCACAAAGGTGTGCACTATATCTGTTCAGCTGTCCTCATCGTTCGCAGTATATTGGCTTGCATCGACCAGAATGTGGTCCGCTAGTATTCGCCCAGCTCGTTTGCTGTCTGTGCGCGCACGCGCGAGCAAAGCATGGGTCTCAGCGCCCCTCGCGAGGCCGTTTTCGAGCACTAGATGTGCGTCTTTTTCTCGCTTCTAAATCCCCACCATGTGCACTACCTCTCAAACTGGGCAACGTTGCGTTATCGCGCTTGCACTCAAAATTTTCATTGATTGGGCATCCATGCCTCCTGTGCGCAATTTGGGGTAAACTTGATGGTGTAACTGGCCGCCGGGTCTCCTTCATCCCGCCCACCCGATCATCACATCTCTTCGCGTTTTTATTTTCCGCCTTCCCCCGCAAACCTCTAACCACTACCTACCCCATACACCCCATACACAGACGCCATGTCCGCACCTATTCAGAAAATTGTGGTCGAGAACCCCATCGTAGAACTCGATGGCGACGAAATGACGAGGATCATCTGGAAGAAAATCCGTAATGAAGTTCGTCTCGTTTCTCATTCGCCTGTTCTCCTGGTACTAATTGCAAATCTTCTCAAAGCTCATCCTCCCTTACCTTCAACTTGACATCAAGTACTTTGATCTAGGATTAGAGTACCGTGATGAGGTGCGTATATTGCATATCGTTTTATATGATTAGTATTGACGGGGTGCTATATATTCGTAGACCAACGACCAAGTCACCATTGACGCTTCTAACGCCATTCTGAAATACAAGGTTGGTGTCAAGTGCGCCACCATCACTCCCGATGAGGCTCGCGTCAAGGAGTTCAACTTGAAGGAGATGTGGAAGAGCCCCAACGGTACCGTCAGTCTATTTTACTTTCATGTTGGTAGAGAATGAACACTCGCACACAGATTCGTAACATCCTCGGCGGCACAGTCTTCCGTGAGCCCATCATCCTCTCCAAGATCCCCAAGCCCATTCCAGGATGGGTCAACCCCATTATCATTGGTCGCCACGCATTTGGAGACCAGTACCGTTCGACTGACTTCGTCGCCCCTGGAGCCGGAAAACTTCAACTTGTATACACACCCTCCGATGGATCAGCTTCAACAGTTATGGATGTTTACGACTTCCAAGGTCCCGGTGTCGCAATGGCTATGTACAACACCGACGAGTCAATTATTGGCTTCGCTCACTCTTCATTCAAGATGGCTTTGGCTAAGAAGATGCCCCTGGTGAGCCTCATCCTCCATTGTGAAAGACAGACGCTGATAAATGTATTTAGTTCATGTCCACCAAAAATACCATTTTGAAGAGATATGATGGACGGTTTAAGGACATCTTCCAGGACATTTACGACACGTGAGTGACCTACACGTTTATACCTACTAATTGATTCCAAACTCACCTTTTTCGCAGCCAATACAAAGCCGCCTTTGACGCCGCCGGCATCTACTATGAGCATCGTTTGATCGACGATATGGTCGCGCAGGCTATCAAGTCATCCGGTGGATTCGTGTGGGCGACCAAGAACTACGACGGTGATGTTCAGAGCGACATCCTTGCCCAAGGATTCGGATCTCTCGGCATGATGACCTCAGAGCTTCTTACCCCCGATGGCCAGATCATCGAGAGCGAGGCTGCCCACGGTACGTAGAAACAACCGCTCCGATATGTATATGGATGCATTCTAACTCGCCCGTTTTTCTTAGGTACCGTCACCCGCCACTACCGCGAGTATCAGAAGGGTAATGAGACGAGCACAAACCCCGTCGCGTCGATCTTCGCCTGGACCCGTGGACTCATCCACCGCGCCAAGCTCGACAACAACGAGGCTCTCCGTCTCTTCGCCGAAGATCTCGAGACCGCCTGTGTCGAGGTTATCGACCAGGACGGTGTCATGACCAAGGATCTTGCTCTCGCCATCCACGGAAAGGCGATGCAGAGGAAAGATTGGGTCATCACCGATGTGTACATGGATGCCGTTAACGTGCGTAGTCAATTTTTGCTGGCGGTTAGCTTGAAGTGGAGCTGACGGTCTTTTTTCGGTTGATATAGGTCAAGTTGCAGAGCAAGCTTGCCAAGCGCGCTACCGCTAAGTTGTAAGCACCTACGTTTGCCGGCGCCCACATCTGGTGTGCGCGCAGAGCATGAAGACATGACACTGACGGACGTACCCTCCTTCAAGGCAATGATTGACCTGGCCTCCGATCGCCTATTCCACTACTATTTCACACATCGAGGACTTGAATCCACAGTGCCACTTCCCCCCACCTCTCTCTATTACCCATTCTAACTGTGTTATATTTACATGTTTGTTGTTTTGAATTCTTTGTCGCTATCTTCTTTTCTGGAGGTGGTGATTTGTATCCCACCTTGGAAAGGAAGTGGAAATGTACATGTCATTTGGTGGCTTGTGCACCTGTTAGACTGAATGTGGATGCGGATGATGGAGGCGACGAACATATAAGGTCTGGAGGCGAAGGGGGAAGTAGAAAGGATAGCAAAGGAGGAAGGAAAGTAGGGGAAATGGACTAGAGTTATGAGGGAGTCGGCGGGCAAGCGGTTCCTTCAACTTTCGTGATTCCGATTTCTCTTGCTGCAACGTACATATGTAGCAGAGAACGAAGGCTGAGCGGAGACTCATTTCCCAAACATTTGCCCGATCTATTTGATATCCCAGAGCTCCTACCATTCGGCTTTAGCCTTTTGTACACATTATACTCCCTCGGATTTCCGTGCATCTATCTATTCACTGCCCAGATTTGAAGGCCTTCCTAACCATGTCAAGTCAACGGGTTATATTGCTTTTATTTCCTGAGACCATATACTGCCACACGTATACGGTACACCTGGCGACATTACCTTGTGGCTCACAAATTTGGACAGGTACGTTTTCATATTGCGTTGAAGTGCAAGTGGAGGCCGGTCACAGAATTTGTACATGAAAGTGTTTGTATGACCTCCTTCAAAGCGAGATGAAAATGCGTTGTAGTTTACACAATAGCTGTGTGTTCACGAATACCACGCCTTTCGATCCAAAAAAAAAATAGGCCCACGTTGTAGAGAAGAAAAAGAGAAGAAGTAGAAGAATTTCTATATGTTCACCAGAAGTACCAAGGGAGACACGGGCGCCTAAATTTATAAAGGGGCCTCAGGTGAAATAACATATGCATCCCACATCTGAAGTAGTAGCTTACGGGACCAAATTCGTCACACATTAATAAAAGGAACCAGAAGTCGTACTTGACGAAAGTGAAAATGCTTTAATTTTGACAATCATCATCGCCACCATCATTTGTCAATCATGGTTGGTTGACTCAACCTTCTACAAGGTTTCTCGTCTTCCAGTCCTAATTCAACACCGCTGCTCTCCTCGTACTACTTAATAGTATACCCATGCAATAGGTCAACACTGAGGACACAAGAAGTCCAATGGTGCGAATCATTTAATTTCGGCTTTCATACCTCCCTAATGCTCATGGATCTGACATCTCTGTCTCAAGTCATGGACGTCGGATGATGAGTACAAATATCCTATACCAAAACCAAACGACGATCACTCGGAAATTATTTTGGAGCGCTTTTTGTTGAAAGACAAGTAGGCAGGCTTGTTCTCTGCAATTGTAACAGCTTTCGCTGTGGTGTCGTACAAAAGCCTCCAACCAGATCCAAACATCAATCAGACATTGTTACTTGCTCGTATCTCTGCTGGGATCTACACGCTCACAAACCACTCGAATTTCTCGACGTTTGCACAGAATGTACGAAATCCGAACGCCTTTTCCCCAAAGTCCACTCCAGTGCATATCAATATTTTCTAGTTCTGTAGCTTGATCCTCAGTCTCGCAACCGTCATCATAGGAATCGTTTCTCTGCAGTGGCTTCGTGAACACCAGAAATATACCGAGCTTCTCAATTCAAAACAGGCTTTGGTGGTCTTTCATTTATGATATGCGGTCTTGAATAAATGGGGGATACCTCAAATATTTACCACTCTTCCCCCAAGCCGCTGTTGTTCTATTCTTCATTGGCTTGGGAAGAATCTTATTTGTGCTGTCTCCTGCTGTCGGAATACCCGCCTTGGTTCTCATGAGCTTCCCTATGCTCTTCCTTACTGCGACAACCATTCTACCAACTTTAACTTATCTATGTCAAATCACGTTTCTCATCTAGCCACTCCATTGCCCCTATAAATCCCCCCAGTCAGGAGCCTTTCTACACCTCTTTGTCCTCGGGACACGGACTACATGTATCCTTTGTTGATTCATTCATCTTCCTTGATAAGTTTTTTTTGCTTGGCAAAAGAATCTTGCAAAGGCTTGGGCGCGTCTCCTCTCTGCATAGTCATTATGGTTCCATTGAGTACCAGGAAGCCTTCGACAGCCACAGTTGGATTGAATTCGATATCTCATGGCTTGATCTTCGAGATGCTTACTGTCTATCCCAACGAAAGCCTCCGATACAGATAACTAGGGACAATGTTCGTTCTCACTCTAGTGTCATCCGCTAGAGGAGCTTTGCGACGTCATCGTCGCCGATGATATATTAGACTTCAAAGCCGCTAGAGAGATGGTTTCAACTCGAGTCTTTCTTTTGCAATCCGGATTCCCTCCCTTTCGCTCCCAAGGGAAGGATTTTGGTCTTGCTGTTATGCGAGATGAGACAATACTTGCCTTTCTATGCCTACCAGGGCTCGGCGAACATTCGTATAATCCATCACATCTAACAGGACTGCACCGAATGGAACTCTTCACTCGCATGCTAGTTTATTGTCATCGCCAAGAATTCGGGTATGCCAAAGGACAAGTAGACCCCGCCCATCCATTTTGTACAGAACTAAATTGTGCGGAAAGAGCATATCCAACAGGCGAGTCTGATCTTCTCAAATTAATCACAGCTATATATCTCATAATAATGCTTTCATTGTGCATATATGGTGCAATAACACTTCCTGATCCTAGACCTGATTTTCTATGACGCTTTTTCCTCGCTAAATATTTCGACTATATGGCCTACTTCCGATGCCCCGAAAGCCTGGAACCTTCAACCGTCGTTTTGGTCAGTCATTTCCACAATCTCAAGAAGTCTAGCCTTATCCGTCTACAGGGGATACGACAACGCGGATTTCTTGTTCTTTTGCGCCCGTTTGTATCTCGAAAACCTTGGACGACATGTATGGTTTTCCGATCTCATGAAGTTTGGCATTTACAGGGTCAGGAATAGTATTATTAACCTCATCGAGATAATTCTGGACTATGAGCGCCAGCTTGATAAACCTGCCTGCTGCATCATGACGGCGGTTCAGATGTTCATACATTTATGATTTGTATCATTACTGCAATCTTATTCACTTAAACTTTTTCTAGTGCTTCTGCTGCAGAAGTTGGAATTCTCTATATACAGTATCGATGATCAGTACCGAGCCTCAGAACGCTGGGTTTTATTGTTACTTACAACGGAGCTAATGCAAATCAGATTTCGGGAGTACCTGTTGCTGCTGCTGTTGCAACAGCAGTAGTACTGGACGGTTGAAGACACCATGAAAAGTACGGGTTGAAGTATTCACATTCCCAATCCTGTACACAAGTTGTGGGTCCTGTAAAACCTATGCCCCCACACTAGAAAAATCAGATACGCAGCTATAATACAAGATGATTCGAAATTAGCTTACTTGTCCCCATGGTTGAGACTGGCCAAATACTTGGGTCATCAAACTGCAGGTCAAGGCCATGGCGATAAAGACTCTGTTCATCGGTGGAAAAATTTCTAGGATGATGCGCACTGGGTATTCAAACCGGCGTTCTTTATATACATAAGCAATGAAGAAATGACTGTACCTCGAATCAAATTTTTAGAAAGAAGATACCGACCAAAAGGCCTTTCTTCGGGGTGACACGACAGTTAGAAGGCAGATTTTGGGAAAGTCGTAATTGAAGTACAATGACTATGGTCGCATGACTTTCAGAAAGTACTTCGAAGACATGCGCACCTACATTTAGATCATAACCTATGGGGTGGTATCAATCAGTTAGAGTACCTGAAGTACGGGGCTTCAATGTTGCGGAGGTTTGACGGGCAGCGATGTCTAAGCCGCAGTAATATTAGGTTACAGACCTGCTATAAGACCCCTACTTGCTTGGAATGTTTTGCGCTGCTTGAGTACAGCTTTATCCGCGTCTAAATTTAGGCGCCTATCATGCGTCTGCGGCCTGCCTGATAATACTTGCGCGGATTTATACAGTTTGACACATAGGCAAGAGAATATTGGGGTTTACAATTCCTCGCAGACCTGATGTCTCTAGATGGAGCCATGTTAGGGGTAGTGTGGCGCACGTCCTAAATAGGACAAGTCATTTTCATGTTTAAAATTAGACGCAGACGTTCCATATATTCTGTTCCCGAGTCTGCTCACCGAGCAATCATATATTAAGGGTTGAGCATTGTAAGCACCCTGGACCACTTATCAATTGGTGCGTCAGCCCAATATATAACCTCGCACCATAATTGTGCCCTTTCAACTTGGCAAGGTTTGCAAGACCATCATCCTGGTTTCCTCGAGAGTTGACCATGAATGAGATCGCCGAACAGCTAAAAAAAAAGATCGAACTCGAGCTGCCTTAGGGAATTGTCAAGAACTTTGACGAAGAAACCAAAATTGTGGACATGCAGGGTAGGAATTTTATTAAAGAGCATATCTTGTAAATCAATTCAGTAAATGGCTGGTACATGTCAAGTTAATGTCCACTGCTTCAGAGCTCGGATTCTAGCTTATTCTGTGACGAATTGAGCTTTTGCACTTGCTCGACTGAAACCTCTTGCTTTGTGACCAGGTCTCGGCGCTTTGTACACGGAACCCTCTGCGTTGAAGCCGCTTGCCCACTCATATATATCGTGCCAGATCTCATCCATCATCCGCCTGTCCCACCAAAATTCACTCAGCATCAGGGGATCGTGACACGCATCCGGGGCCCAGTGTACCGTCAAGTCCACTCCATCTTTCTCCATGGCTGCAGCCAAACTGCGCACCTCACGCACCAAGCGCTCCGCGTCCCCGCAGATGATGATGGACCGAGGAAAGTCGCCGAAGAGCTTGGGGGACTCGCTCGACTTGTGGTAGGGGTTGTCGAAGGCGCGTGTGCTGGCGTATAAATTGGGTAGTGAACTGGCGGGGAGGGAGACCTCGCTCGCGATGGTGACGGCTGAGAGGGCCATTGCCGCGACAGCGGGAGCAGAGAGGGGGACCTCGAAATCGCGGGGTGCGCGTAGATCAGTGGGGAGGCAATGGGACATATTTTTGATGAAGTCGTCCGCGTACTGGCCTTCTGGGTCCTGTTTGGTTTCGTGTCCCCAGCGCTTGAGGACAACTGGAGAGCATGGCGAGACGTATTCCGAATGCACAATTTCCATCAATTCTCGTTCCTCGTCGGGAGTAGAGGGAATGTGCTTGAAGCCGAGGAATGTACGTTGCAGGAGCGCACGCGGCTCCGGTGTGTCAACGAGATAGTCTGTGTGGCTGTTCGGTCGGGGTATGTAGGAAGATAGTGTCTCGGGCAGAGAATGAGAAGTGTCGCATGATGGCTGCATACGATGTGTCAAATTAAATCGAAATATGAACGAAGAAATACTACGTACCGAAAGCAACAACAAACCATGGGGAAGAGGAAGATGGTGTTCATCTCTAATCCAGCGTGCGAGGGAAAGTACTAGATTTCCTCCAGAGCTATCGCCGACAAGAATAATCTTGCATTTTGAACCATATAGTTTGAGCACGTGTGCGTATACTGCAGCCGCGTCTTGCACCACAGCTGGGAACGGCGCATGTTGAAGTAAACGATACTCTACTGAATATACTTCTTGTAGGATGTTTCTCTGTGGAATATTAGACTAAGAAAACCAGCTTTGTAGTTTACTTGCCTTTACTAGGTTTCTAGGAATTCTCGATGTGCGACTTTTCTCATGGGCCGACATATGACAGTACCCGCCACCGTGCATGTATATTCCTACCAGAGGTGTATATGCACCTCCTAGTTCGAGGTCAACCTGGGACGTCGGAAGATCTTGACTATGGCGACTCCGCACTCTCTGAATGTCCGGGTGCTGCTGCTTAGGCCAGATATAACAGCCGACCTTCTTGAATGGGATCCCACTGTCGACAATGCCCGTTCGGTGTTCCACGGGTAAGGCTTCCACCCACTCGAAGCGCGTTTCCTTCAAAGTGTGCTCGTTGGGAGCAATGTCGGGATCCCGTGTGCCCCAAGTAACGCCTGCTACTTCAGTCACCTTGTAAATTCGTCGTGTAAAGTTGACATTGATTATCTGGCGCAGGTTCCACGACGCTCGAGGCCTACATCTTCTGGGTACAACCAAGTAATACACGGTCCACATAGGCACCATAGCAAGGGTTGTTAGAAGCCGTTGGAACACATATATCGACTTCCAGGGCTCTTTAGCGTAAGGAAGGTGATCATAATGAGGGTAGTGTGGGTTGTTGTCGTATATCATAAGTGCTGTGGGTATAACGACCTTCCAAGGTCAGTATAATTAGTTGGACCTCAAGTGGTGCACTCCACTTACGATTTTCTAATAATTGACGTCACGGAAAGAGGCGCCTTCGACTGGCCGCAGTCGAAGAAGACGAACAAGCTTAAGGCTTGCAAGTTGTAGCTAAAGCAGGTAGATAGTGGTAGGTTGGGAAAGAAAAGACAATTGTTCCAGACTCTGAATCGATTCCGAAAGCATTATGTAGATCACTTGAAATCTTCGTGATCATGACAGACTAGAGTCTACTAGAGTGTTTCGGTATGCAAATTGAAATACGATGTACCACACTGGCTGACTAAGCAATTCGCGGCTTGCCCGATGGCTGCGCATTGCGCAAAGTGGAAAATGTACATCTGCTTGACACGAACTTTGCGAGTTTTGCCGTTTAGACAATCATAAGCTAGACACGCCGCGACCATCCTTTTTCGCAAATTGAAAATTGGCAAGTGAAATACAAGCTGTTACGCCTATTTAATCATCAATAAAAATATCATAGCTACAGCGCAGGCCCGTACAAGCGAAAGGGCAATGCTTACTCAAAATTACGACTGCATAATTCATGGTTCCACCAGTCGGATTTTCCGCTTCGGGGAAGATCAAAATAATGGACATGATTACCATGATGATAGTAGCTACTACCGCCATGGGTAGACTCTATCACAAAGAATCAGACATATCCATGGACATGAGGAATTGAAATTGTACCATTATTCCAAGAGAGAAAGGACCTTTCCTATTTCTGAGTCGCGAGGTCCGTATCAAAATGGTATGGGCTACGAACTGGCCGACTACGGCTGTCGAAAACAAGGTTCTGCAGACGGTGTTAGTTCCAGCGAAGGCGAGCAATCCTAGCAGCATGGATATGGCTATGGGTAGCGATATAGCAGCGACCGGCGTTTCGGTTCTTCTGTTTATGGATGCGAGACGCTTGGGAAGAGCTCCATCTTTAGAAAATGTATACAGCTGACGATAAGAATAATGGAGCTGTATTGGTAGTGTAATATGAGAAGATGTCTTTTGATGAAGATAATAGAAAATGTACCATTGTCAAGCCCATGTTGAACCTAATATACGAGCGATTAGTAATTTTCTGGTTAATCCTGAACACATAGGTATGTACTTACTGCAGGACGATAACGAATGCCCAAACAGCCAACATCCCCTTGGTACCGAATGATTTGAGCAGAATCTGGAAAAATAGATCTCAGTGTCATTGACAGGACGAAGACGACAAAAGGGTAGCAAGCGTACAGTCGCCATCGGCTCTCCACTCTGACTGAACAAGACGGCCTCCAAATCAGGTCCCATGCAGAAAGCCAGCACTATTTCCAATGCTAGTTTGAAAGAATAAGTCCCCGTTGAGCGTAGTAATAATGGTGCTCGAGATATTGGTATTTACCCCAAGCCATAACAGCTGTTGCGATGGTTGAAACGACGATAGAAATTGGCACGCTTTTGGGATTTTGAGACTGTTCGCTGATATGAATTGTGGATGCTGCTCTTCCTGCACGAAGACATCAAAAAAGCGCAGAGGTAGAACGACATTGGAGATTGCACACCTATTGCCCAGAATGGGCTTAGAAACGTCAAAAGGAAGGAGAACACATTGTTGGACCAGGCCTTGTTAACTGTCAAATAATCACGGGTGTAAGTTCAAGGGTCATCCTGGCATAGGTCAATCCTTGCCATTGGTGAATGTACCGAACACGAATTTTTGAGAGTTCAAGCTAGTCGATGATGTTACCGGGAGGCTAATCATTAAAGCGACCCACAGTCTATGAAGTATAAGTAATATACTGTATTTCAAAAGCGAGAGACTCACAGCACCGACAGGACGACGATAGGCATTTGCGAGCGTGCCAGAATGATTGGGCTCAGGCAGCATACTAGACCTTGGATGAGAAGCAACGCACAGAAGACACCACTGAGATGCAGTGCGTGTAAGTCTATGTAAGACCAGAAAAAGTAGGACCCATAGAAAACAGTCAACTCACTAAGTCTGTGCAGTGGAAGGTTGGAACATAAACCCAGACCCAATTATCGCCCCTGCCATGATCTGCAATGCACACGCCCATGCTCCTGACGCCACACTCGCAATATTTCCTATTGAATTCGCATCTACAACCAACGATGGATGGTCAGAAAAGTTCATCACTAGAAAAGGCTTTGTCGTACATCTCCCAATCCATGTCAGCGTTTGCGCCAATCTTGATCGAGAGTAAGTCGAAGGGGGCGTTTTGTAAACGGGAGTAGTAGTAATAGCGGCGTCGGATGCTGTGGCAGTGGAACTTGCTTCGGCGATTGCAAGAGAAATGACAGTCAAAAATACGCCACAGACTAGCCACTATTTTTCACCTAGAATCATAACGAGGAGTTGTTCTGGTAAAAAAAAGCACGCACCGTCCATATCATGCCATGAGTTCCTCCACCGGGAATCGAGAAAACTAGAACAGAGCTGGAAAAAATGAGATAATTAGTGCAAACATATATGATGAAAGTGAACTCACGCGACAGAAGGAACGACCGAAACAACACTAAAGCTCATACAGAATACATTCAGGTTACTGAAAACCCGCCTAACATCTGTTTTGCGTTCGATAATGCACAAGTTGTCAGTGTCGTGTAATTCCTAAGCTCAAAAAGCACGAACCATGCTTAGAACTAGAGCCAACTAGCAGCCCATCGTCCCTGTCGTGAGCGCGCAACGAGATAGTGCCGCTCGAGGTACTGGACCGCTCTGCAGGAGATTTTTCAATATCAGACATCGGCCTCAGCAGACAAGAAAGTATGAGCGTGGGGATACTCCAAGGCTAGCTTCAAGGTGGCACGACTTCACCAAGTTGCAGCAGATATTTAGAGTCGACAGTACGGCGTGGGCAGAGTCAAGCCTGCGCAGCAACCCTGGCATCTCGTTTCCTCATTAACCATCTCAGTCGAGTCCTAAAATAGATGCTATGAACGCCTGTAGTCAGTGGCTGATACATAAATATACCAGACACGCACCTTCAAGTGGGAATTTCTGGAGGATCTATCACACAATTGGCCGAGGAAGAAGAACGACTGCTGTCTCGCTCAAATGCAGCTGGACATCGAAAAGGAGGGTATCAAGCTGACGGGATTCTATTGAACATGAATTAGAATAGTAGGATACATGTGTGCTTGAAAAAAAAGGAGCAACAAGGTAAGAAGAATGGAACAAGGCAAGGAGCACAAGGCAACAGGGAAAATGAAAAGCAGTCAGCAACGACAAATCCACAAATATTGAATATCAAAACCACCAAAGAAAGCGGACAAAGTATATCAGAAGGACAGACTCAAATCGCACTCTTACATTTCGGGCACACAACAGGCGGCAACAGCTTCCTCGCTCCAGCAATTTTGACGATTGCGTTGTCCAGGCCAAGTTCATCTGAGGCAAATACCTGCAACTTCCAATCATCAGGTACAGAGCTACCTTCAAGGATCTGGTACACGAGCCTCCGTGCACGAGTCACAAACCCGACGTTTCCTGAGATGCCACCACGAACAAACGCACCCCCACGCACCATCGGCTGCGTTGCGATGTCGCGAAGCTCCGGGGGAATTTCGGCGAGCGCTGCTTCCAGAGACCGCGGGGGTTGGAGGTCGGCTTCGTGTGTTGAATATGTAGCTGCAGCCGCAACCTTTTTTGCTGGGCGGCCGCGTCGCTTCTTTGCGGGAGGGTCATCGAGTTGCATGCCGTCATCTTGCACTGAGGTGGAAATGACGGTGAGAGGGATGAGGGATTGGAGGTCGACTCCGTCGTCGGTGTCGGGAGAGCATGAGAGAAGGCGGTGAGCGCGGCTAGAGGATAAGGATGAGGTACCAGAGCCCGATGCAGAAGATGTAATTTCCACCGGGGTCAATCTCTTCCGGCTGACTGGAACCGTATGCTTTCTGGCGCTCCGTAGCACAGGTTTACTTGGAGAAGGGACATTGGAAACTGTGGCGTCCTTGCGTTGTCTATCTATGCTTTTCGCGGCGAGCAAACAATTCTGGTGGTACGGGCGCCGACAAGAGGGACGAGGACAGAAATGCATCAGCACTTCTAATGTTTTGTCGTTTGGGTTGTAAGGTTCTTGACATATACATGCCGAAGATCCTGGTTTTGGCTGTCAAAATATCAGTCCCGTAAATGGGTGCCTAGCAAGCTAGATAATCACGTTGAGGGTTCGCGCCTTGTATTCAAGGGCGTATCGACGATAGAATTGGTCTCGGGCGATATACTCTGGGTCTGGGTCATTTTCGTCGAAATTTACGACAGAGACGACAGCTATAGAGATAATAAGATAAGAAAGGTTATGAAGCAGTGGGCGACAAACCATTGAAGGACTCGGACTCGATAAAATCATGGTGGTCCGCATAAATTCTTTCAAAGGGACCAACGGCTCTAGGATTGCTATGTCAATGTCAGAATGAGAACGTGTTGTTCAAATGAGAGAAGCTAGTGAATACTCACAATGATTTGATCACATCGGCAACATCTTTGCCTGAATAAAACCATTGTACTTTGGCCCATACCTACGAGGATCCATGAATCAGTTTAAGTATCCACTCAAGTCAGTTGGGACAGAAAAACGAACAGTATTTGAGCCGTCGGTATGTATCTGAGCGCGTATATCCTTGATTTTCGCGACCCAATACTCCCAGTCTTCTATCTCTGTTCCAGGTTCACGCGCATAGGGAAGTATAGATGCACTTGTCAATTTAGTATATGTGGATGATAGTCATAATGGGATACTCACATATCCTCCTTTTTGAATGTGAATTCTGTCTCCCCGTCCTTGTCATTGACTAATTAAAAGGAGTTGAGAACCAATTGGTGCGAGACAGCAGTATAGTGATATGCAGCGCTCACCGATGAACGACCCGAATGGTTTCATCTGCTGCCATTTCTCTGCAGGCAAAGGCATATCTTTCTGGGTTGCCTGTGATCTTTTCTTAGCTCGCGCCATTGAGCTGTGATGGTGAGTGGGTTGTGATGGACTAAATATCAGAGATTCAAGAAACTTTTCCAAGAAAAAGACGAGTTGGAACAGGAGCAAGTACGGGAATAGTTGGAGAATGCGAGGTTGACGCCGGGATTATCTTTGAATTTCAAGTGGAAGAGACAATGAAAGGTCTTGCCAATGGATCACATGCTATTTCCGTCCTGCAGTGTGCTCACATCCACGACGCAACCCGACGCAACCTTTCAGTTCCAACAGAGGGACTCGGCTGGCTGAGCATACATAACGGAGACACGATTGTCCTTCTATGAATATGTCTCGACGAGGAAGCACTACCGCTACGGAACTTACGGGCCTGCATCTAATCGATGACGAAGGCTACGACGACCAAGAATTCGATAGGTTCTCGCGGAATGAAAATGCAGCATCCAAAGGTACACAAGATACTGCAAGTAGCTGTGCTACTCGACTAATGAACAATTACATTGCAGAACGCGAACAGAAACTCCTCAGGAATCTCGGCTTTTCCTTCTTCTTGTTTGGGCTAATTAACAACGGTGATTCCAAGAACAATATCTACTGGCCAGATATTGACTATTCTGCGCAGTTCTCTATGTGATCATTCTTTCAGCAGCTCTGGACTTGGTACCACCGTCTACGCCTACAGGCATTGTCGCCTTCTGCAACATAGCACCTGCCATGGTTGCTGTATCCTGGTCATATATCTTGAAAGGGAAGATCAAATACGGTCGGAGATTAGCGACATGTTGTCTGTTGAGCGTATCCGGGATGCTTGTGAGTGGTATTTGTCTGCGTACACGTTCTATTCTCAACATTTTGTACTTGGTTTACAGGTAGTCGCTCTATTCGATAGCCTGTTCATGCGTTTGCTGGGAATAGTGATGACTTCGTTCTCTACAGGTTCGTTTTTTTGACTATGCTGCAGAGTACAATTCTGACAGAACCAAACAGGCTTGGGTGAATTGACTTTCCTCCAGTTGTCGACAACTTATTCCCCGCCTTCTCTCGGAGGTCATAGTGTGGGGTCAGGAAGGTGTTACATGGATGATGATCTCTTTCTAATCATCTTTGATACAGATACTTCGCATCAGGTACGGGAGCCGCTGGTCTCGTTGGTGCATTCTTGTGGTGGGAGGTACGGGGTCTAGGTGTCCGCCTCGGAGTCGGAATGTCCTCAGTACGCCACACTACTTCATTCCTAAATCTAAAATTCACAACTCAAATATACACCTAAAGCTCATGCCTTTCATAATACCTTTGACATACTGTTTTCTTCTACCGCCACCTTCATCCCTCCTCTACCCAGTCACGCCGACGGCCTTCAACGGCCTTCTCAGTCCTCCTACTGCAACAACCGCTCTCCCATATACGCCTTTACCAGAAGCAGAGGACGAGGAAGGTGAAGAAGAAGGGACGACGTCATCTGGTCCCAAACGAAGTGTTGCACTTTCGGTTTCCGACAAATGGCGGTTGGTTAAGCCTTTGATACCCAAATACATGTTCCCACTTTGTGAGTTGGCAGTCACAGTGTCTTTCGCGAGGGTAATATTCATGTTATATTTTGCCAGTCCTTGTCTATCTTGTGAGTCGATGTGCCTTGGGGATGAAAGCTCGACATTTACCAATTATATAAAACAGTTAGAATACACGATAAATCAGGTTAGCGAGATGTCCTTATATTTTGCTCAGGCCTGACATCCTTTCGCTGCAGGGAATTGGTCCCACATTACTATATCCAGTCCCTCCGAAAGAAGGCCATTGGGTCCTGAGCAAGATTATTCATAGCGTTCGCGACTATTATCCATTATGGCAGGTACGTCGTTCGTTCGGATTTTGGACTAGGTCGTCAATCTTTTCTTTTAGCTAGTATACCAAACAACGGTCTTCCTATCTCGCTCCTCTATCTCACTAGGAATCCCACCCCTGCCGAAGCGCCTTCTACCTCTCCCCGCCATCGTCCAATTCGGTATTCTATCAGCGCTAGCGTATGAGTCTGCTGTCGGCTTCTTTAGAGATGAGTCTGAGGGCATCAACGTCTTCGTCGTGTTCTTGCTCATCTCCGTGGAAGGAATCTGCGGCGGTCTGGCATAGTATGTCGTCTTTCTTCAGCCTTACATTACCTCTCCCCATCTTTGGTTAACAATGCTTCTCTATAGTGTGAACGTGTTCTATCACATCAACCACGAGCCACCAGACCCGGATACTAGCCACGATATTGAGCAAACACGTCAGGAACGGGAGTTTAAGATTGGTTCGATTGGTTTCTCCATCTCCAATGGTATCCTGCTCGCTTCCATTCTCGCTGTCCCAACGGAGATGAATCTCTGTAAGGCGCAGATTGGGCGCGGAAAGATGCTATGTAAAGGACTGTAATCTGTTTATACTTGGGAGGATGCTGCCAGGCGTCTTATGCGCCCAGGAACGTTTGTAACAGTATATATATTCTAGACTCTTATACATAGTGGAGGATATACAATATTAATGCAAAGATATAATGATGATATACTAATGAAGGGCATATATTTTACAAGCAAGAAATCCAAGAAAAACAAGTTGGAAGACAGAGCGAAGACAACAGGCGATAAACAAGATGATGGCAGAGTAGGTTGACGTACATTGATGATTTAGATTCAAAAGCTATAACTCCCAAGAAAAAAAAAAAACTAGTCTTCGAAAAACTGACGAGGTGATCCAACCTGAACATTGGACGTTAATACGTTAGCTATTTATCGTTTTGTCAGAAAAGCAGAGGAGATGAATTACCTTCTCCATATACGACTGCCATGTTTCCTGTAAACTCCTATCGTCTGCAGCAATACCCCGCAAAGCATTTTCCGGAGTATACTGCTGATGATGATAATCAGGCACAGGTGGGGGTGCTGTTGTGTATGGCGCAGCCGTATATTGTTGGTCAGGAATGCTGAATGAGCCGGTTGCAGCAGGCCAATATTTATATGTTTCTTGAGGGTATGCATCCGTGTTGTAGGTTTGGGGAAGACTTTGGCGGTAGTTGACCGCTGGAGGAGGTGCGGGGCGCGTACTTTCAGCAGTCGCGTGATAATCCTGGGGTACTTGAACAGTTGAGTATTGCTGAGGGGCTGCTGGAAGAGCTGCCGGTGGTTGTACATAGTGAGATAGAACGGCGTGGCCGAGTTGCTGATTGGGGTGAGGCATCGACGACGGAGGGTTCATGACTTGAGTTGGATGGAATTGCGTATGTGTATGCGACGGGGGAGGTGGGTGATAAGACTGTGGAGCAACGGGAGGTTGCTGAGGTTGCAAATGATGTACTTGGGAAGTAGCTTGGACGTGATGAGCAGGTATTGAGGACACAGCGACACTACCATGCGCAGCGTTTGCATACTTAGGATGCGAATGAACGACTTCTTCGTAGACGGGTTGGTGATATTGAGCTATTTGCTGGTGGTGAATCTGCTGCTGCTGTTGGGATTCTAATTGATGCCGATATTGTTCTTCCCGCTGCTTCTGCTGTACCTTCTCCTGTTGACGCTGCAGATCGAGTTGGCGTTGTTGTGCTTGTTGTATGAGTTCTTGCTGTTGTTGCTGGCGTTGTATTTCCTTCTGTTGCTGTTGCTGCTGCTGCTGCTGCCGTTGATGCTGTTCGTGCTGTTGACGCTGCATGTCTTGTTGCTGCTGTGTGTATTGTCGCTGGATCTCCAATTGTTGTTTCCTGGCAGCTTCTTGACGTTCGAGCTCCTCAATCTCGCGCCTTTCAGCCTCTTGTCGCTCTCGTTGCAGCCTTTCTAGCTGTTCAGCTTCTTGTTGTAGCTTTTGCTGTTGCTGCTGTTGATAGATCGCTTGCTCTTGGAGTTGTTGCTGATGTTTCGCCTGAGCGGTTGTTTTACTGCTCCAGTTGGGCTCAACCATCATGGGAGCGCCAGCATACAATTCACCATTGCGGTAAGCGTTATGTATCTGCGTCTTGATATGGCCGTGGAAAGAAGTGAGCTCCGATACCAAACTAGGATGCACATTGGCGAATTGTGGGTTGTCTACGAATATTTGACTGGGAGAGTCACTCGATGCACGGGACGATGAGCTGCTACTTGACAGAGATATTATGTTGTCTCTGTTCGAGGAAGGTGAGGAGGAACTAGCTTTCGTGCTGACGGTATGAGTCTTGCCACTAAAGATCGACATCTCGTCCTTTTCATTGCCGGCTCGGGAAGGCTTGAAGATATCGTTAGAAACATTAGGTGCCACGCCGCTATTAGCATCTCGTAGAGCTTGGTGAGCTTTCATTTGAAGACGACGCAAGATAGGCTACATATATGTCGGCGTGAGTTCGGAAAATAGGATATCGAATGGAACACTGACAAGGAATTTGACTGCCCGTCCGCCGTAACCAGCAGCAGTTTGAAAAAGCTCGCATGCATTATTGAATTCCAAAAGTGCTGCTGGCGCTATTTTAGACCGCGAGCCATTGGTGACAACCGAAGCCAGCATGACCTATACCATCGAATATCAGTTCAACGTTCGTCAAGTCGGCAAAATAAAATTGCTCACAGAAGCGGAGAATGCATGGGTCCATAGAACCCAAAAGCGAGCAATTTGAGCTGGAAACAAGGTGAATTGCTGCTTCACTGAGGAGAGTATAGTGCAGGCACTCCGATACCCAGCAAGGAATGAAGGTGCATATTGGCTCTTAATGGGGTCTGAAGGGCAACTCGAGATGGCATGAGCGAAGAAGCAGCGATGGATGTATAGCAGAGCTGACAAGAAAAAATACGATGAGTTATCAGCATTCCTTTGACGAGAGAAGGACATACTCAATTCTCGATAATTGTGCGGCATGAAGTGCGACATTGTCTGTGCCAAACCCAGCCCTTGGGGTGGCGGCCCCTGCGCATAGGCAGGAAGTTCCATATCGCGCACTTTGCGATCTAGGTCGAGGATGATAGAGTACTTCGGAGCACGCGAGGTGAGTGTCCCTTGGACGACAGCGGCAACACATTCTGCACCAAAACGAGCTTTCCAAAATGGAACTGACGAGTGAAAATATTCAGTAACGTACACGAGATGCGCTAACACTACTTACAGCTGGGAACAATTGAGCCATCATCGGCCATTGTTTGGTCAGGATCCATTGGAAGTTCACAGTCGACGAAAGGTAACGAAAACGTAGCCAGACGGCCAGTAGCAAGGCTCTGATGAAGCAGGAGAGAAACTGTGCCTTCAGTAACATGGCCAGGGTATTAAGGTAACTTCAAGCTTACCTGCCAGCAATCAGTAATGAACAATTCCCAAAACAATGCTCTTCTTTTCTGCACTTCCGCAGGTGTTAGTTTCCATCGGGCACAGTCGCGATCTATAAGGAAAAGAGTTGGTCAAGTTAAGCCTTATTTATACGAGAACACAACGCACGCAAGCCAATCTGAAGCGAAAATGAGCATGAAAATGGAGATCGTCAGACATGAGAATAGTTTGTTCCGAACATTCAATCACTTACACTTTGAGCCAGTTTGCATGCGAGACCCATAAGTGCCCAAGTAGTCTCGATGCTGTTTTCGCCACTGCACATGCCTTCATAGATCGCCATCAAACTAAGAGTCTGGACTGTCGATACGGAGGGAGGGCGTTCGAGCAATCCATTTCGCGTTGACTTTGGATCTACTAGGAAACGTCAATACATGTACACCTGAACACCGTATTATCATCGCACTATTGAAAAGAAGAAATACCTACCAACGCCATTTGCACTACCAGGATCCAAGCTTAGTGATGCTTTCGTAAGTTCGTAGAATTTCTCCGCGGGAGCATTATCAGGTGCGGCGGGAAGATTAACATCGTTGAGAGCTCCAAAACAACAGAGGACAAATAGTAATGCGAGGTCGTGGGACGTTCTAGGGCGTTTAGCCACAACATTAGGAGATGCTGTCGTCGGAAATGCTGTCGGTGCATCCGGAGCACCACTTGCATCTCCATACCACAAAGGCATTATCTCGTCTTCGATCTGTTGCTTGGTGACAGCCCCAAAAAACCAAGGCGCGAGCTCCAGGTAAGACTGCAAGAGGTGTACTATATCGGCGTAAGATGGGAGAAAATTATGCACTAGCGTGTCCAGAGTTATATGCTGTCGGAAACGCTGGGCGGAGCTTGAGTTATCTGTGCCACCCGATGCCAAAGGCGAAGGTAAGGAATTCTGCGAGTCTTGAGAAAAGGTGGAGGTCAGAGGGAACAATGACGCAAGTGCCGAAACGGAGCCTTGGAGATTAGCGTAGTCAGTGGCATTGCTGCCTGTAAAGTGTTGGGTAGGGTAAGAAGCATCTGAGTTGTACTGGTTACCAATTCGGGGCATGTGGGAAGGGTTATGGGAGCCAGAGGAATGCGAATTATATTGGGGTGGGGGTGGAGAGAGTTCCTGTACAGAAGAGTATTCGGCTGATTTTGCGTCCTGCAAGAGTAGTTAGGTAAAACCAGTCATGAGAGTATAGCAAGCTGCTCACAATCAAAAGGGACTCTGAACCTGCAGATCTCCCGAAAAACGTAGCCGCACCGTCATCTCGGATAGCCAAGGTGCCAAATACATCATCCAACTCTTCGTCTCCTTCATGTTCGTCGTCTTCTCGTACATTTGCTTCGTCTCGCCCGCCGGACCCTGATGCAGAATGCAGCTCTATCGAAGACTTGATTTTAAGCAGGTCACGATGAAGTAGCGGATGTGGTTCGCCCCCAGGGCCAGTGACAGTGGTTTGAAGGACCGCTAAGGCATCTTCAAGTTGTCGAATACGGTCAGACATATACGCTATCTTCTGATGCAGCGTTTCCGTATCTGCGAGGACAAATCTAGTCTTTGTTAGCAAGAAACAAGTTGACGACGAGATTACACACCGAGTCCCTTGGCCAGTGATAAGACTCCCATTGGGACAGATAGCTGAACATCCCCGTCGTTTACAACTGAATATTGGTGAGTCTTGAGTTCGAAAGCGAATCTTGACGACAAACCTTGAACACGGCACAGTCTTGTCGCATTTGAGCTTGAGGCTGCGGGATCATGGATGTCGTAAGATCAGACAAAACGGTCTTGCTCCAAACTTTGCCGCACATACCGTCGACATTCAGCGCATGACAATGCACCTACACCACTTTTGAACTCTGGGAACACCTTCAAGTGACCAATCCATACCTCTGGCTCTTTTGGACTCTTTATCTTGTGCTCTTTGGGCTTGGGCGTCCTTACGAGGTGCCTGTGGCATAATACCTGGCAGGAACAAAGGACAGACGAAACGGGAGGATGGAAGAAAGAAAGAAAGACGAGCGGAGGAAGATAGGTAATACCTCTTCTTCTCACACCACCACCACCACCACCACAAATTCAAATTCCTCTCAATCTCCTTTCTTCACTCCCACATCTATGAATACAGCGAGTCAGGCTTCTATTCTCTGGATCGTACGCTATAAAAAGACTAAACGACTGTGACAGCTGTGAATCGGAAATACATCTGGTTGTGATGGATCAGATGGACCCGACAGTGCGTTCAACTGACCTGGCTGCTTCTAGGTGTGAACTTGGGCCGAGGTAAGTAACCGCAGACATACTCTTACTGTTGGCGAAAAGCCAGGGCAAGCCATTATATTCCTCTAGAGAGAGACTCAGCATTCACAATTTCATACGGTTTCCTGGATCGTCTATGTTCAAGAAACAAGCACAGAATATGGGTTATTTAGTATAAGATGCTTGTTCTAGTGACCTCTAACATCTGGTTAGCTATCTTTCTGCTGTTACTACTTCAACAGGCTCTATCTGCTGGTGAGCGATTTGAATACACACGCAGGGCCAATCAAAAACTGTCTGGAAAGTAACGACACTGAAGTTAGTCTGAATTGACGGAATTCGCTGCGAGCAACTGGGTCATCGCGGGTCCAATTCATAATCACAATGAATCTGAATGCTTTGGGCTTGCTCTGGGCAACTTTTCAAGAAAATGTGGTGTTGCCGGGGCAGCTGTCGCCATATAGATCGTAAAACAAATGTAAAGATTAGGTCATAGACATATAGGGTAAATACAGTTGAGTTTCCTAAATAATAATAAAGTAGAGAAAAGACAACGGTGCAAGTCAAACTATCCGAAGTCTGACTTGATACAATACCCATAGATAGTCATGGGTAGTAGACAACATCATCCGGTTGTTGCGGTGTTATCACTACCTGTGCCATGCTGGGCTCTGGATGATAAAGATCATCAATAGGATTTTCAGCAGGACTACGGAGAGCTAGCACAAAGGAGTGAGTAAAGATAGATGAGTGTAAACGTGAGCCTCACCCATTTCCAGTAGATTGAACTCTGTAATTCCGCTATAATCGCTGTAGTAGGACACTATCAGCATTCTAGATCGAATCTTGTCTAGAAAAACCACGATTTACCGTAAGAGGAAATAAGAGTGGTTGACAACCTCTGTCCATGTATAACGTTTTTCAGGATATGGATGCAGGAGCTAATAAAGACAGTCAGGCTTGGGAACTATTAGTGACGGAAGTGCGACTTACACCGGAAAGTAACCCGAATGACAAGTTACAAGGTAACGATCCATGCAAGGACAACGCTAACAAGCGTTGCTCGCAGCTATAGTACCTGAACATCCAGTCTTGGTGAGACAGCTTTTCGAAGAGAATCTAGCAATTCAAGTCAATAAGATTGTGATTCAAATATATGTGCAGTGTTACTTACCGCGTGTCCGAGGTAATGGTGATGGGCTTTTATGAGAAGTTCATAGAATACGCATCCAAGCGCCCACCAGTCCAACCCGAGGTTCATGTATTTCTCTGGAGCCACATATGCAGGAGTAATTGTCCATCGCTTGCAATGGACAATTTTTTCTACAGGCCGCATGTATTCCGACACATAACTTCCTCCGAAATCTGTGAGCTTTACACATCTGTTGAAGTCCACCAGTATGTTTTCGGGCTTGATGTCACCGTGTATGATACCGTATCTGTGGAGCGCCGCGATCCCCGTGGCCTTGAGAGAGAAATGTTAGAACTTGCAACAAGCGAGTAGATTAGGAACGTACAAGCTGCGCCGTCAATGAGCAGACTTGAAAGTCAGATATTACATTCATATAGGCGCGCAGATTACACATAGCCAGTGACTACAAAACATTCAGCATTCAGAAAGGCCACCTTCAGAGAACGTCGGAAGCTTACCGTCAAAAATGCCCATGAGCCCATTCCGAAAAACAAAGTGGCCTTGCATGTCATGATGAAATTCAAGCCCACATCCCTATGCGCCCAACGTTGCGCACGAGCGGTAGAGAGCCTTATATACGCTCTGAGATCCCCTTCCAATTCCGAGTTACGACTGACCGATCCCGATTGCCTGGTATAAATTTTCATGACCCATAGACTATTTTTGCGCAAATTGGGTCCATGTCCATTGAGGGCCTTATAAACTTCCACTCGAACCTGTTTGTTTGGTGTTGGTGTTTGCAGAATCTTTGTACGGAGGAACGATGGGACCCCTGCATCAGGGTGCCACTCCGTTGAACTGAACACCGAGCTAATCAGATGTGGGCTTTGCAGGCCCAACAAGGATAGCTACTCACCTGGATCTGCAGATATGCTCGCCAATATGAAGTTGCGGTGCCATGATCAGATTAATCGACTACGAAGTCAAATAGCGATAGCGACCAACGACTGTTATGGCCAAGATAATCCTGCCCCAGACTTCGACGTGCCTGAAAGCACCGACCCTGGAGCAAAGTAAGGGTGCGGTCGAGGGCGAAAGACAGCCGAAAAGTAAGCGGTAGAGTGGCAGCGGAGATGAAGTGAAGAAGTAAAGATAGAAGATCTCGAATAGCTACCCTTTAAATAAATTGGCGCGCTGAGCGCGTGATCGCGATTGATCACGTTCTGTGCCACCTGTGCGTGCCACAGGGCCATGGCGACTCTAAAAAAATGTGGCCATCTCCTACCATATAGTCAGAATCAAAGGTACTGCTTCAAAGAAATCGTACATGAGAATGCGTGCACCGAGCAACTGCAAGTAATATCGGTATGGCTATCGCCAGTCGTTGACCTACAGATTGACGTCCTGATGGGCGCCTAATTACAACGGGAAAGGGTAGACCTAGAAATAAGCCTTGAAAAGGAGAGTAGATACTCGATATGGACTCACCTGATGGCCTTCTACAGATGCTTGATGCTTGAGTTTATCAAGAACCTACGCACATTGGGAGATTTCCGTATTGACCAGTCAGCTCTGCAACCGAAGCTGACCCTACTCTTGAGGGTATAAATCTCACTCCCCGAGGATACAAAACACATTGGAAGAAAATGAAAACGGATAGATAAATTATACTCGAAAAAAAGCGCAAGATATCCGAAATTTTGAGAAAAGAAGTGAAAGAGGACGTTATATAACAAATACTCTTCATGGACATGGAAAATCTGGTATTTCAACATAAATGAAGCATACCGCGCATATCGAAAGCGCAACCCGGCAATTCTTCCCTTTGGCACACGATGCTACGTATCCGGACTACGACCTTCCCCAAGGTTCCGTAAGTTTCACCAAAACCAAGCATTGCGAAGGCGAGGGGAAATCAAGAGGTGTGGGAGGATAGCTAATTGGTTTACGAGCCCGACTCGAGATGTAGCTCCTGTAGAGTACGTCGAAGATATAATCGGAAACCCCTGGATAGTGTTGGACACTAGAGTAGAGATGATATCATGATCAGCGCTCAGCTTCAATTGGAGCAGAAACATCGAAGAAAGAAACATCGAAGAATGCGCACCTCAGAATTGAGATTACAATTGCAAGACTCGGCGCGCGTCTAGCCTCCCCCACGTGGAGCATTTGGGGCACCACCGCGACCTCGACCTCCGCCTCGGCCGCGCCTGCCTCCACGATTCGCCCCGCCGCCAGTTCCAACTGCTGGGGCATTACCCCCTTCAGTGTCTTTAAGAGTAACAGCGGCCGGTTGTACTACAGAAAGCACCGGGGCTTCAGGAGCGCGCTGCAAGATACTTGGCACTTTCACTGGTATTGCACTTCCTGCAGCAGCTCCACCACCGCCGCCTCCTCGACCACCGCGTCTGGTCTTGTCCTTTTTCGGTGATGTTGGCTTTTCAGTGTCTAAGCCATCGATACGCGCAAATGTAGGGGTAGATGCGGCCGGTGTTGGAGGAAGGGAGCCACCTCCGGTCGCAGCTTGAGCCTCACGCTCCTTTTCTCGCTTTTTCCTCTCGGTCGCAGCTCCGGCTAGACCAGCAACGCCACTCAACGCTGCCTCAAACTGGCGATTTGCGAGACCAATCACTGGACGACTACGGCGAGCTGGCGCGGGTGCGGGGATAGCGGGGACAGCAGCAGCAGTATTATTTGAGGGTGTTGAATTTGCAGGAGGAGGAGGCGCAAGAACCGCTGTAGCTCGAACTGCATCGGAGCCGTTGGCCGCTGCTACCGCTACTTTTGCTTGGCCTCGAGGAGCCCTGGATGGTTTAGGTTTTCCAGAGGGCGCAGGTGTATTCGTATTAGCACTTCCCTTGGGAGCTGGGATAGAGGTACCCTGCTGAGCAGCCTTTGCATTCTGAGAGGCATTTGGTTGCGTCTGGGCTTTCTTCTGGGCTTTCTTGCCTGTCTGTGGTGCGTTAGAGCCATTGGTATCCATTTTCCCGGACGCGCCAGTGCCTCTCTTCTTCTCTTCTTTCCTCAACGACGCGATGCTCATGTTATTGTAATGCGCGTGATTGCGAAGAATCGCTTCCTTGTCCTTATTGGCACTTTTCTCCGCTTTCAAAGCTTCGAGGAGAGGTGTTGTTTTCGGAGCTGGAGCAGGTTGAGACGCGGCAACTGTACACAATAATAAGAACACCAAGAAGATTCCAGGGAATAATGAAAATTCACTCAATGACTCCAATGTAACTGGTTCAGGATTTTCAGACGCCTTGAGAGTTTCAAGGAATGAGATGTAATCCTCATCTATTACCAAAAATTAGACAAAATCGCAATTCATTCGAAGAAATTCCAACCTTTCTCAATTGTGGCATTGCGTGGGTCTGGTTTGCGTTTCTCGGATGGCACCTTGGGGTACGGAGCAAACTCAACTACGGCTTGCGACTCCACTCCTACAGCTAGTCAAAAATCGAGCATATCGAAACCATATTATGGTCCTCACCTGCTTTATCTCTGAAGACATGGCCATCGTATTCCCGACTGAATAGGGCAAGCTGCTCTTCGTCCTTGAAAGCGATGTAGGCGCGAGATGGAATGTTTTCCTTGTTCAACCTATCGAGGCTGATGTCAAAATGATACTCAAACTACACAAAGCATCAACACTCTACTTTTTACGTAGCTTTCCTTGATAATACAGCTTCCATATCGCGGTTTCTTCAGTGACCCAGGGCTGGACACTTTGCCAGAATATGTCCTCGGGAAGATTAGGCGGTAGCCTTCGCACGACGGTCTTTAGACGCTCATTCTGCTGCAGCAAAGAAGATTTGCGCTCCTTGTCTTTGTCCTTCTCCTTTCGAGATTTCTGTGCTTTCGTGGGTGTAGGCGCGGTCGACATGTAAAGCAGTTACCCTGTATACAGGGTTCAGAAACGGATTACAGCCGCGAACTGACTCCTCACGTCATGTGTTCTCCATGTTCAGTGCGCATCGGCAACTGCCGGCGGACATTCAATGTCGAACCTTATAAATTCGGTTTTTTTCTTCCTTGCCTCGCCACAGTCTCTCTCCTCCTGCATTGCAGCGACATCTGGATTTCGTAAAATGACGGCGTAACGGAAAATGGTAAGCATCTTTTCACTCTTCGCTGTCTAGTTTCCTACCATCCTTCGTGTGATGAATAAGAATTCACATATCAAGCTCAACAGTCTTAGGGATCTATTCCGTTGCTGACTTTCACTTCTGCAATTCTGACTTTTCCTATCTGTCTTGAAAAAAATGTTTTGTTCAATTTACTCATTGCTTTCTTCCCTCAGATCTTCAGCTCCGCAATTGAAACGTTGCGATATGGCGGGTGTGTCGGGTTGTAGTTCATGAGGAGTCTGTTCCCTCGTAGTTTTCATGTTACCTACGAGTAGTTATTCCAAATATTGCTCTTGTCAACCATCAAACTTTTCTCTGTCGTAAATTCTGCCAAGGTTGAGAGATGCGGACGGCTGGGGGTGAATTTGAACACAAAAATTGTCTCGCTAATGTCTTTGCTCATGAACGATACTTGGCAGTTACGTAAACCGTGAGAACTATATGCCAATTTCAGTTATGTCATTTCTTGCGCCGAAAGCGACTCGCTACCGCTACCCACCACACTCCATTCTGCTCAATGCCCCCTGCGCGTGGCTCCAAACGAGGAAAGAAGAAGGGCGGAAAGGCTGCCGCTGTGGCTGCATCTCCACCACCTGAGGTGGAAGCTCCGACAGATGACCAGGCCATGCAGACAGATGAACCAGAGGCTTCAACATCAAGTTCTGTTCTAGAAACCGCCACTAAAATCGTAGAGAAAGCCGAGGAAGTTGTAGAACGTGCTTCGGAGGCGATAACAGAGAATTTTGTTGACGTTGCGCATGCCGCAGAAGAGTTCGTGGACAAGATGGCTGGGATTGAGGAAGGCTCAAGTGGATCGGGCCACGTCACACCTGGTGAAGCTGCGGTACAGCCAGAGCAGAAAGAGGAAGCTCAGAAGTTGACCTTGGAAGAACGAAAAGCAAAACTGGAGCAGCTACGGAAAAAGATGGTACGTCTATTTGTTTGCACTCATACTTGAAAAGAGTGTTAAATACCATAACCCAGGCCGCTTCTACACGGGCAAATCGAGCAGCCTTAGTCGAAGAGGCATCGAAAGCGAAAACAACAGCGCGAGAAACAGCACGGCTAGACAGGCAGCGTAAGCTCGCAGAAACATTGCGCTTGAAGGCCGATGCAGAGGAGCGTGGCGAAGATGTCGAACGGGCGAAGAACTGGGAGTACACGATTGAAGAAAACGAGGAGTGGGAAAAGAAACTAGCACGCAAGAAGCGGAGAGCTGATTTCGAGTTCCATGGTGTGTGACCCTTGCGCTCGTTCTTTCTCTTGGCCATTCTTCTAACATTTCATGGGATTTCGCCCTAGATGACGCACATGCAGCGCGCAGGCGGTACAAGAAAGACTTGGACCAAATCAAGCCTGATCTTGAGGCATATAACAGACAGAAAGCCATTGCCATGGGCCATGGTGGATCACTAGTCAGTTTCAACCCCACCGCAGGCTCGTCATCCGAAGTTGCTACCATTAGCCAGGAGCAACGACTGGCCGCAGAGGATCTCTACAGAGATGCGAACACCCTCATATATGGCGACAACAAACCCACGGAGGATGCTATTGATAGGGTAGTCGGGAAGATCAACAAAGAGTGCGTCAGCTTAATTTTCGACTTCATAGGTGTCTTTGCTGAATTGCATTCATTATAGTATCGACAAGAAGGGTAAATTCTCGCGTAAGCGTCTCAACGAAGAAGAAGGCGACATCACCTATATCAACGAGCACAATCGGGTTTTCAACAAAAAGGTTCGCTCTCTTCGGTCTCGGCGTCCTCAAAGTCATGCTGATCCTTGTGTTTTTACCCTAGATTGCACGTTATTACGACAAATATACCACCGAGATTCGCGCTAGCTTTGAGCGTGGAACCGCTTTGTAATAGGCGGCCGTTTACGTTTCCATTGCTCTGCGCGTCTGTGCACATCGGCGCATTGCCTCCCCTCCAGATTCTCGCATGAGATGCAGATGCACAGGAACCCGGGGCCACTCCTCGCCTCCGATACTTCTTTTAATCTATATTCGCAGATGACGTCGAGGTCTCTTGTATCACTAATTCCTGGTTTGTAACATTAGTACAGTATCTACAACTATATGCATTGCGCGTCTTGCGCCTTCTTGCTCCTTCTTGCTAACAAAATGATAACGAAGATCGCCTCCCGATCCGGCAGGCAGGAATATGGATGTTACTGGGGCGACATCCGCGCGATGTTCCGGAATCCAGACCGCCTTGGACAGAATACCGATCTGGCTATAGGCTGCTGTAGGTCATTGCAGGTCATTGGTCATTACATTGGTCAGTCAGCATCTTCGTCGACGAAAAACACAGGCTCTGAGAATCTAGACTTACAAGCCATTGCAGTGCACTGTGTTTTTGAATTTGTTCTGCAGATAGGGAAGCCTGGAGCCAATTGAAACATGACTCCGCAGTCTGGGTAACACAATGTTCTGAGTGGATCATCGTGAGCCCTTGGGATCGGGTATATATGGGCCCTTGCGCGCTTCCCCCATTTCACCCAACTTTTATCATCTCACATCGAACCTAACACTTATAACCTTCGAGAAAAGGTATTATCAATGACTGAAACTTTATCCAAGCTTCAAGTACCAGCACCCCACACTGCTGGACACCACAAAGCCGTCCAGTCGCCGACGCATGCCTGCCACACTGGTTGCGGTTTCGGTCCTGGACATACTCACTGCGGCGCCGGTGGAGATAGCAGCACCAGCGCCGCTGCGACCGCCACTCCATCACCTGCAGGAAGCTACGAGCACCTGATGGCCCCCCCAGGCGTTGCCTCTTCTTCGGCAGCCCTTTACCATTCGACGGACAGTGAAGGTTCGCTTGCGGACCTCATTGCCCAGTACGGGACCTCAAGTTCATTGGCCTGGCTCGACAGCGACAAATATAAAATTTGGCGCCCAGCCCAGCCCATACCCGACTCAACATTTACACCAGCACAGGGATATATTCAAACAGGTAAGCGCTCATACCTGCAAAAAAAAAAGCCGACAAGAAATCTGAATACGTTTTCAGAAACATTCGTCTTCGCTTGGGGTAACCCCCTTGTCTCTACTCCCACTGCGCTCGAGAGAACGGCACGTGCATTCATCGCGTTTGTCGAAGCGAACCACTTCCATCTCGTATGGTGCTGCGTGGATCAAGACCTCGAAGCCGTGCTCTCAAGTGACGCCCTCGGCTGGTCTACCATGTCGTGCATCTATGAGGACGTCATCGACCCAGAGCATGTCATCGAAGTCGTAGACCACAACGCGCGCCTAAAAGGCCATCTCGCCCATGCTGTCAAAGACCACGTCGAGGTCCGAGAAGTCAAAAGGGGAGAATGGGACCCAGCAGCACGTAAGGAAGTCGAAAAGGGGATCAGGGAATGGAAAGCACACAGGCACAGCTTCGACTCTGAATCAGCTATCGCCCAGCCATGGCTCGACGAGGAGCACAGGCGGTATTGGGTCGCAGTCAAGGGCGGCAAGGTACGTCAGAATTTGTCTTTTCGCATCTTTGCGCCGCTGACTCTGTAACTATAGGTCGTTGGCGTTGAAACCCTTGCTTGCGTAGCGCCCAATTCATGGCAAATAGTCAAATGCATATCCTTCCAGCACTCGATCTCTGGAATAGCAGAGAAGCTAATCACGACTGCCCTCGGTGACCTCTACGCCGAACAGAGGTTGCTCGAGCAGACAAAGCCTGCTGTATCTGTTACTCCAGCGGCATCGAATGCAGTTGCAACTGAGACTGCAACTGCAACCTCAGATGCATTGACGCCCTACAAGAACCGGATCTCTGTATCATTCGGAATCAGCGCCGCAGATCATCTTTCTCCCGGACACAATATTGGGGGATGGAGAATCAGCGTCCTCAGTCGAACCTATAAAGCCGTGTCTGGCATGGCTGGATTGCTTAAGACAACTCAGTTCAGGGTATGTGGAAATTTTGTCCTTCTTATGGTCCTATAATTTTTATATGCCTAATTATTATTCCAGGACCAATTTGACCCAAAACACGAACCGATGTACATCTGCTACCCAGACAATCGCTTTGGCTTCCTTTCTATTGGGCCTTTGCTGATCGCCCTGCGCAAATAGGCAGAACTAAATCATGCCTGTGTTTTCTCAGTCTGTCGCTGTGCGCATGCTCGATTCTTGTATTCACTTTGTTATCTTGCTTTTCTGTCCATTTTTACTTTGGGGTACCGTTCCTGTACTTGTAGAATCACAAACTACAATTGTATATTATTCGCATTTAGATAAGCTGTTCTATCAAATAGACGACTCAAGAACACTCGCGTCAATGCAAATCATCTCAACAGACAGGTTGTAACGGACTGTCGGACATTGGAAGATGATGTTGCCGCTGAAGCTGATTCTATGTCTGAGCGCTACGCTCTGGCGGCGAAGGCGCGCGCTGATGCATGCTTGATCTGGCTTGTGTGAGTTCTACGTAGTCATTCCTTCTTTTGGTCATCAACTCTACACTCAGCTGGGCTCGCCACTAATCCTGCCTCCGCGATGTCCGAACCGGCGCCTAGATATCGCTGGGAATGCGGGGAAATCTGGGACAATCCTCAAGGAGCGGCGCAAATTGCGCAGCAGGGTGCTCTTCCTTCGACTCTCAAATACCCTCGGCGCTCGGGTCACCAGATGCCATTACCGGCCTTGAGGTCCCTGAGTCCTGAGAGGAAGCATATAAGGAATCGATAATCGATTGGCTAGACAAGAGCCTCGTCAAACCAACACTCTATTCGACCTTACCTTTGAAATCAAGACAAAGCCTAGAAGATGGCGTCGTTCTCTGCTAGTGGCAAACAGGCTCTGGATGACTTCATAGTGCGTCTAACTCCCAGTTTGACTGGATACCTTTCGAAGATGGATTGATCTCTGATTCTGTCCGATCTTTGTCATAGAAAGAGATAGTGAAATCCGGGGATGTCCCTGGTTTTGTATTGGGTGTGTCGAACGTAGACGGCGAGATCTACTACCAAGGTGGAGGACCCAATATTGTTGGAGATCCTTCCAGTGGGGAAGTAGGCCCTGACAGTGTCTTCTGGATCTGCAGCCAGACCAAGATGATCGTAGCTGTGCGTCTCAATCTTTCACTTGATCTGCTACCAATTGGCAGGAAACTCATGTTTTTGCATTAGCTTGCAGCTCTTAAGCTAGTAGAAGACGGGAAAATCACCTTCGATACACCGCTGAAGGACTACCTTGCCGAGCTTGCAAACCCCGTTATTGTGGACAAGACCTCTACACCGGACACGACTTTCCGACCTGCTGAGACTGTCCTTACTGTCAGGCATCTTCTCAATTTCTCTAGTGGATTATTCTATCCTGTTGTTGCCGATGACCTGGCTGGTCTTCCAGAAGCATACACTTCCAAGGATATGTTCGCCGCTTCGGACCCTGAGAAAGCTTTCTATCAAATTCTTACGGTGCGATTTAACTTCTCGGATGAATATAATTGCATTGTTTGACAATATATCCATGCTGCCTGTTAGGGAAAACTTCCAGGCATTCCCTTGAAATTCGAGCCCGGTACTGATTGTGTGCTCCATGTTTACTCCATTTCTGGGGCTTTGTTGACGAGACCCTATTAGTTGTGTACGGTTTCAGCTCCGATATTCTTGGCTTTCTCATTGAGAAAGTCTCTGGGCAGACATTGGAGAAGTTCTGGTTCGTACCCAGTGCTCTAACCTAGCATCTCGTGGTCCGTCACGGAACTTCCGCTAACATGAATTCTATAACCAGTCGTGAACGTATTTTCGATCCTCTTGGGATGGAGTCACCCTCGTTCTATTCGACGCCCGATTTGATGAAACGCCTCGTTTCTCTCAGTGTCCGTGACAGTGATGGCAAACTAAAGCCTTGGGAAGGCGAAATCAAAATAATGGAACAAGATCCACAGAAAGGTGCTCACAAAATCCCTCTTCGCGGTGACATGTACTAAATTAATTACGTTCAATGCCAGTCCGCCTTCATCTTGGAGGCGTTGGCTTGTACAGCTCGACAAGAGATTACCTCAAACTCCTACACCACATCTTACAAATTAATGGTCAGACAATCGCTGTTCACCTGCAATTGCATGCTGGCTGACCACGGAGCCATTGTAGCTGGCAAAGATGTCGCCAACCCCATCTTCCGAACGGAAACTGTTCACCAATTATTTGTGCCAGTGCTGACCGAGAAAGGATCCAAATCCTTATCCGACTTCGTCACAATTCCCGGGATGCAATGGGGCACAGCAGCCGCTATCACGACGGCAGATTTCCCTCAAGGGCGGAAGAAAGGGTCTCTGTGGTGTGAGTGTCAAATTCTTGGCCTTGGTGCAATGAGCGGACGCTGATTATAAAATTGGTGTATGGCGGCAGGGGGAGGATGGGCTACGACTATGCACTTCATCGACCCAACCAGCGGAATCGCGCTGGTCTTCGGCACCCAAGTTGTCCCAACTAATGGCCATAGTGCCCAAAGTCTCGCGGTGTTCCAGAAGTTAGAGGCTTTGGTTTATGCAGCTTTAGCCAGTCCTACTAGCAACCTGTAGAAATGTGGGTGTAGTAATTCCACTGGCTGAGTTCTTGCATTGCTCGATGTTGGATGGTCAAAGTCGGTAGGAATAGATGATGTTGTAAAGCGGAATCATGACGAATGGAAATCGATATGTACTAAGATTCTATCGCACCCCCTTCCCTATGAGTGTTGTGGACAATCTCGTTTCATAATCGAGGACACAAGTCTAATTCAGGGACCAGAAATCGACACTTGGTTTCCCTAAATTAGGCAAGTTTCTCTGCTCAAACTGACATCGGAGAGTATCGGTTATTTACCGTCTCTTTCTTGTCAACTTTGCACTTGCTCAACACTCATACTGACTTTCACTCGCTGGTGTCTGAAGACTGGATTGAATTTGGGTTGAATACTTCCATTCTCACTGAATGCTTTACTATTGAGGTGAGATTGAGCAACCCAAGCTGGTCCTTTGACGCTAGAAATCAACTTATTCAACAAGGCAACGATAGGTCGAGATCGCTAACTTCAACGCGCCCTTACCTTTCCTGCATCAGGTTTATGTGAGTGTCGTTTAGTCCGCCTACTCGAGGCCAATGAGCAGAGGGCTGGTCAAGCGCTAATAGCTACTTCTTCCATCACCACACTTCGTAGGACCCGGGAAGCTCATGATGTCCGCGAAAATCCTAAAATTGTCCCTCAAATCCGCACATATGGACAGAGATTACCACGTGACGTTCCAAAAAGGCAATAAATTCAGTTTTTGCTCTCGATTTTCTACCGCACTACAGGGCGCGAAATAGCACACTGAGTACCAAACCGAAGCATGTATAGAGTATATTGTAATAAGATACACCCTCTGTACCATCCTTCTACCTGGAACACTAATTTTCGACGTGGATTATTGGAGAGTAAGTAAGTACTGTCCTCGGCGCTCACTAAGTCCTCATTACTAGTTGGATTGCATTCCAGTAGGACGTATGGGAATGCTGTGTCCTAATACTTCAGACAGAACCATAACGCAAATTTGCACCGCGTCAATACAGATCAAGAATGCATAACCACATAGTTGGTGTGTCGAAGGGGATGAATGATAAATCTGGTAAAAATTTGGTGTGGATCAGCCTCAGTGGAATAATATGGTCCGCAAAAAATGTACATAGATTTGATGAATTTCGGGCCTCAAATCCGCAAAATCGCGTGCACCAAACATCATGAGCTTCCCGGGTCCTCACTTCGTAGTCTACCATTCGAACGACTAAAGCAAATGTTGAAGACCTCATTTAACACCAGACTGACCAGCTAATTTTCTAAACCGAACCCTCTAATGAAGCAAAAGCATCGCTAATTACGTTACTGGGAACAGCGGAGAGTCCTCTCAATCAGCAGATTAACGCGCATCTCATGTAAAAATCATATCACTGGTGCTGCCCTAATCAGTGAGATCTGTTGTTTTCTATTTTACCATGACCCCCCTCATTCTTTCTGTTTTGTTCCAGCTCGCTCAACCTTGATGTAATGATTTGTACTCATTCTCGATGAGAGGGGATTTACACCGGTGAAATACTCAGCGATCCGCGCTGCTCGAAGCTGCGCATCTCGTTCATTTCTGGGTTTATCTCGCCGTTGGAGCGCCTATCTTGTTGGAGAGAGACCGTCTGTGTCTTGTTGATAGGGGAATCGAAGCCGCACTCAGGAATCAGGGCGGCATTAGGCCTCGATAGAGAAGGCTACTATGTGGTTGAAACGGGGCTCCGCGTCCTGTGAGTGAGCTGTCAGTGTTATCGACTCTATGATTCGTGTTTTAATATTTTTGTACAGACCAGGTGAGCAGAAATATCCCATTGTTGTCTGGATGCAAATACATACTGCGCCGCCCTCATCGGAGTGCCAGCCGTATCCGAAGCAATCAAGTCTCGGTATGAAGTCCTGGATACACTTGCTAGCATTCGGAGTTACAACCTGGATGGAGAGTAGACTCATCTGCCTTACGTATATCCTTGGTATATCCAGGTGATCAAGCGGAACGACATCGAATGGATGAGGTCTATTACCAAAAGGCATGGCACAATCATGGTTGAAGAAGAGTCTGTAAACTGGGTATGATCTGATCTCCAATAAGGATCCTCAAAAGCGGCTGTTAGCTAATTTCTATCCCAGCGAATAAAACACTTCTCTCAGGAAACAGGAATTTACATATATCCAGATTGTCGCCATGTTGAATTCTTCGGAAGCGCCTTGAGGAGCAGCCTGCCTCATGTTCTTCACTAAAAAGGAGTACTTGACCCAGCAAGCGCCATTCGCTGCCAGCCCACCTACCAGCCTACCCTTGTATAGACACTTACACCGAGAGGCTCGTCTATCTGGGTCTACTTACTCTACCGCGTGTAGCGGGTGAGGATAACACGATGGAGTCTTTCACACAGGAAACCATTTAAGTTCTCCTGAATATACAACCGTTCTGGAAAACCCCCTTCAGCATTCCCGCGATCTTTCCCTCGACTTCACCTCTGGTTGCCTCGTTCTCAGGCCTGTTCGTCCTGCTTCTTGTGGATTGTTCTGCGCCCGAGCTTACCTCAATGTTAGCACAGTGATGTCTTTCGATTCTATAGCATCCAGCAATTCACGAGGAGTCGAGCGCAATGGCACGCTGTCAGGCTTAGAGCAGGTTCCATACACTGTACTTGCAGTCGCTGGTGCACGTGTATACCATACCAAACTCAACATCAAAGATAGTCAATGGGTGTACTCTCATTGGAAAGGGACTCTGACCTTCGGACGCGACGTCGACACACCATACTCTATCGCTCAAGGTGTTAGCGATGCAGAAAGACATTGGTTCCGTCTCGCCGATGATGAGACTGGAAGAACGGTCTGGATGTTCAAATTTCCAGAACATTTTCAATACGTAGAGGACCGTCCTTTCTTCCATGTCTTCCAAGGCCGGGTTGGTTTTTTTTTGGATAGATTTAAGTGGATGATTATCTGATGCATTCCTGTCATTCTTCAGACGAGAAGATATGGATTCCTGTTTAATGACGACGACGAGGCAATCTTATTTGGCCGCAAGGTTACGACCCAACTCTTTGGAGGTCGTAGGTATCAGCCCTAGTCAATTTCCGCCACCTTGGTTGACCCACCCTCCCATTATAGAGCAACCCAAAAAGGCGGCGCGCAAGGGCAGTTTGACTGCTAGATCCAAGTCTATCTCGCGTTCCATGGTGTCATCGCCAGCACCTCTATCTTTCAAGCACGTAGCTCATGTAGGTATTAACAGGGACGGTGTCTTCGAGGCCTCCAAAGACCTCGATGGCTCCTGGAGAGATATGCTTGCTAATTTACAAGGTCATGGAGTGACCGAGGTGATGTTGAGACACAGCAACTTTGGGGATGGCTTTTGGAAAGGGGTGGAAGCGATCCGAATTGAAGATAATTCGGGCGCATATAGGGTAGAAGGTCAGTTTCTATTCTACTCTTTGTAATATAGTTCCGTTTGGCTGATCGATTTAATAAATTAGGTACGGCCCGTAAAGTGGCTACTGCATAATCCTCCCAGTGTAAGGATTGTTAGATCGACTGGGCTACGTAGTACTGTCACGATAAATTATGTCTGTCTCTAGTATACTCTAAAATTCATAGCAGGCTGTGAAATATTTTCGAAGATTAAAAGCGGGTTAAGTCTCGACCGAAGATCCCTGTCGGTCGGTTAGAAAAAGAGAAATACTCAATAGACGGTAATTGACTTACAATTCAAGAACCTTCGAAAATTAGGGACATACACATTGAGCGCAAGTAATAGGGACATGTAAGTGGACTCACCAATAGAAAGGTATTAGAATCCTGGAATACAGTGTAAGTCGGTTTGCAGAGGATCACGGGAGAGTGGCTTACTTATTTCTAGTGCTCAGTGCCATGGTGAAGTAAGCAGAGCGCCACAATAGCCAAGCAGTTCTTCCCGTCTCTTTCTTCATGAAACCTTCGTCTGAAGGACTGCTAGACCTGTCGTATATCGCTTTCCTATATTATAAAAATATTTATATCGGAGTCCCCAGCTTGAAACACTGAGTACGGACCAGTTGCCAATGTACGCTAGGCTACCTCGGTTCTCAAACGAGAAGGGCTCTGGCGATTCTTGTTCCCTGACTAATTTGTTGACCTTCTTGACTATATATTTAGCCTTTTGGGTTGCAACTGCAATGAACCAACATGAACGCGAATTAGCATAACAAGAACCGGACAGCAAGCATCTAGAACGTGCCTTGAGCAGTTGCAGGGAGAGGTGCGTCTGCCACTTGCGCAGCATCTCCAATGGCCCACACATCTGGATTAGGTTCGCCGTTGTCCATAATAATATTAAGATGCTCGTTAGTCATGAAACTTGAAGCCAATTAGCAAGCAAAAATGGGTTCTGATCTTACTGGTAAGCACTACCTTGACGTTTTCGGATTCTTTTTCACGTTTGTTGTGGCACAGACCACTGGATTGGGCGCCAATCCAGTGCTCCAAACAAGAAGGCCGAAGGGAACTGTAAATAAATCTTGAGTGGTAATTTGGTCATAATGACAGTCTTTACATACCTTCGCCTATTTCTTTGACAATCATTTTTCGCTGAAGAGAAACTTCAGAAATTGTTATATCAGACAAGAAGTGGATGACTGACCTTTTCGACCCGCTCAACATGATGGTTCGTCAAGATTCTGATACCTTCGCGCGACAGCGTTTTCTCCGTATAACTCACAGTTCATTCGTGTGAGCAAACGTAAAGAAAGACACAATGTAACTCTCACTTTCTCAACGACTGGTCGAATGAGCCAAGAATTTGGGGGGCGACATCGTATATCGTGACTTTGCACAATCGCGCCAACGTAGGGTAATGTCTTGCAACATCAGTGTGAATGAGGTCGTGTAACTCAGCCGAGAATTCAATTCCAGTTGGTCCACCGCCTTTGCCCAGGTTGAGTAAACAAGTATTCTAGTATAGGTAGCTACTCACCAACAATACAGAAGTTGAGAAGGTTTCGGCGTTCAATGTCAGAAATCGAAGGTTGGTTCGCTTGTTCAAAGCCTTGAATCAAAGTTTAGTCGAGGTAATACAACTGGAAAGGTGTAGACTAACATTCGAATATACGGCCTCGGATTTTCCGCGCATCCTTCACATCCTTCAAGAAATGGGCATGTTCTTTGACACCGGGGATGTTGAACGCTTGAGCCCGATTGAGCATCAATCACCACTCTGTAAGATATAAACTCACTTTGAGAATAAGCGCCGACAGCAATGATTAGTCTATCGTAATGTAATGGATACGAGTTCACTGGTTGGAGTTGAACAGCGGCATCAGTATCACCGGTTGGCTCTGCATCTGGCGGGCGCGTAGCAGGCGTCTAGTAAAAATCGGGTGAGGAAGTCACTTTAAGTAGCAAAGCTATCTGCTGACGCATTTAAGACGTTTGTTTTGAAAATCTGTAGGAAATGTGAATATATGCGCATGCAATTGCTGTTTCGGCCTACCTATTTCGTCACACCAAGCTTGATAAAACGTCTAATAATGGGCGCCTAAATTTCACAAGCCAATCACATTTGTTTATTTACGCACCACTTCGGGGGCGTATCGTCGGACCTAAAAGACCTGAGATTGAGAAAGTATGATACACATAGGGAGATGCTAACAGGTTCTATGGCACAGCGAAATTCCAACGTTCCGACCGCTGTACTCGCAAGCAACGGTGTGAAATTGAAATACGTATTTGGAGAGATGACCACGACATCTATTGACGCTATCTCAATCTACCTCATCTCAAAAAGCAACGCATATACACGCACCGTAATCTTTCTTATTGATACCGCGCAGTACATTATAGCCTCCCCATCCCGATCCTAAAATGACGACCCGTTGTTTGCTTCGAGGGATGGACGAGCTGAAGTGTCGTGTGGCAGGACCGAGCGCGTGCCTTGATAGTTTCAATCCACTGTGAGTCGCCCTACTTGCGTGAATGTTCAACATTAAGCTTGCAGAATAGCAAAAATGAATGTGTATGGCTTGTGGGCGCACCGCACAAGAGCTTTATACGCTGACCGTGAATTCATAATCATTTATACTTTACGGGAGGACACGGGAATTTCAAGCTGATGACGTATCTTTGAACAATCAACGGGCGCTGACTCGCTGAGCGATCGCCTCGAAATCTTCTGCCGCTAATTTTAGTTTGCGTCCGATGGATATATGCTTCGCTGGCTTAGGCTAGATCATGGATGGTCATATCACAAAATTACAGGTAGAAGTTGAAGATGGTGGGTGCTACAGGAGTATATTTGTTGGTCGTATATATTATAAACGTAGATTTTCTAAGGATTAAGGACGAATGCGAGGTGACCTGAAAGAAACAGACGTTAGTCAGATTTGCGCGTCTCGTAAGACTGAAGGAGTAAAGAAATGATACCATTGAGAAACTTTAGTGAAACAATTCTTAGCGATATTAATAGTCTTATCCGAGAGTGTCGCAGCCAACCGAGTTACTGCCAATCGAGTTGCAGCTAGTCGGTTTATTGGCATATGGCATTTCATGCATGATTCCGACTCTTCCCGACAACGGTCAAGCCTAGCGCTTAAAAGCACAATGGCTATCCGCTCGTCGAAAGTCCAATCAGGATCCAGCAGTGATAGGAAGGAGGTAGCAGAAGGAAGCGGGAGCGCGGAGTAGAGCGAGTCAGTGGCAAGATCACAGTCATCGGCAGGGGCGGTAGAAAGAAAAGGCCAAGATACAGGATATTGTTGCCGTTCCTTGCTGCCGTTCCAAAATTCTGAAGAATCAGTTGAGATCAAGTCAGAGCAAGATTCATTGAAGGCCTCTCTGTTGTTTACACAATTTCCATTGACATTCTCGAAAGAGGACTGATCAATCGAAGACGAGTACGGAGACAGCTGGGAGTTAATGTGCATGTCCGCTCGATAGCCCGGTGTTTTGAAAGCGTGAGAGGTAGAATCATCCGGGCACCACGAAGACGCAGTTTTAGAAAACGTATGGACAGAAGACGGCGTTAGAAAGTGTGCCCTGGGGAAGCCTGATACCGGACTGGCTGCAATGTAAGCCTGGGTCGGAGTCCGTCGGTCATAATCATACTTTTCAAGCGACGAGAACGACACTTGTGAATGAAAATTTGGGGAGATTTCGCTATATGTGGATGCAACGTATTGGCCAATAGAAGAATTCGAACGACCAACGTGATTGGCAGATGCATCTGAAATGAAGCCCCCTGACAGAGCATTTGAATCATAATGAGAATCGTAGTCTCTAGGCAGATGTGAAGGTGTGCCGTAATCATGAACAGGAGGCTGAAAAATGGCTTTATAAGAGGACGTTGAAGATTCTTGGATCGAAAAATGAGAGAGAGATCTCCCAATCAGTGCCCTAGAACTACGGTGACGATTCAACACTAAATCCAGAGAGGTGTCGCAGATTTTCGGTTCAGCGTGTCGAGGCATTCTCGCATATTCCAAGTTCCAGTCAGTCTGCGAGAAATCCATTCCCAGTTGGATATCTAGGGAAGGCGCGCAGGGTGGCGCATATATGCACTCCGAGCGGACACTGACCCCTGGTTCAGCGTCGTCTGAAAGGGTTGACGTAGTCAAAGGCGTTTTGGGATTAAAATCTGAGTGGCTCGAGGTAGAATCGACATCTATAGTTGGCGCGAGTGGCAACATGCTTTGACCTGCTGCGCAAGCAAATGCCGCAAAAGTGAAAGTGATGTTGATTCTTGGGAAGCGCGCTCTTGATGGAAGTTGGGGATGGAAAGTCCACGAAAATTATAGCGGTACGAATGCGTTGTAGTCAGAGATATATCGTTGTCTTTTGGCTTCTGAGAAGTAGAAAGACATATGCGTGCGGTGAAAACTGGAATGTGGACTCATCGATGAGTGGTTTGAACTTTGTGGATGCACAGCGGAGTTTGAAGATTGTTCCCACTGCCAACATCTATGCCGGGCTCTAGACAGACCAAATAAACAAATGACAATCGATTTGATATATATATGGTCTGTTCCAATTTGACGGCCTTTTGGTGAGTGGGTCGATTCGGCGTTCTCGGGGGAAAACATTGGTCTCTGAACCATCACGTGGGCGCTATCTAATCTTATCAGCGCTCATGAATTATCATGCATACTGCCAGACTATTGCACTTAGGAGGTGGCGACATATGGATAGACGGATGTAAATTTGCCTCTGTAGTAGCCAGTAGAGGCTGTAATACAATGATTGACTCCCCTTCCTTCCAACAATGCAGCGCGCAGAGTTTCCGCCGCAATGAGACAGCCGACATCCCGAATTCGGTAATTTCAGTTGCCTGTAATGATTTAATCACTTCAGCGTAAGTATAATGCACCAAGACGAGTGACTTACATGAGCATTTCCGAGTTCACTCAAAGGGGTGACCACCAAAGCAACAGGATGAGAAGGTGGTTGGGGTATCTGAGATAGTGGGTTCTTCAGAATTTGCAGAAGTATGAAAATGGGAATGAAGAAAGCTGTGGTCTTCCCCCACCCAGTTGAAGCAATCAAGACTATGTCAATCCCCGCAAGCGTATGAGACCAACAGTCAATTTGTGCCGCCCGTGCATTGAGGAATTTTTGCTTCGATTATGGCAGCTATTTCTGTCCGGCCTTCTGTATAGTTCCACAAAAAAGCTGAGTTGAAGGACATGGATGCAGCAAAGGGCTTCCGAGATGTGGTAGGGAACCTACCCTATCAGAGGATATGATAGTGCAACGAGTCACGCCAGATCACGTGGCGGTGATAAACATCCATCGCCGCCAACGATGGACGATTCGTCGTCCTCGCTCCTCGTCCTCCTCAACGGATCTGGCTGACTCGC